>PITA01001288.1:132193-171598 GCA_004023965.1 Spilogale gracilis
TAAAGGGTCTATACATCAAGAAGATCTAACAATTGTAAATATTTATGCCCCTAACATGGGAGCAGCCAACTACATAAGCCAACTGTTAAACAAAATAAAGAATCATATTGATGCAAATACACTAATCATAGGAGATCTTAACACACCACTTTCAGCAATGGACAGATCATCTAAACAGAAAATCAGCAAAGAATCAAGAGCCTTGGATGACACATTGGACCAGATGGATCTCATACATATATTCAGAACATTTCACCCTAAAACAGCAGAATACTCATTCTTCTCGAGTGCACATGGAACTTTCTCTAGAATAGACCACATACTAGGTCACAAATCAGGGCTCAACCGATACCAGAAGATTGAAATTATTCCCTGCATATTCTCTGACCACAATGCCGTGAAACTGGAACTCAATCACCATAAAAAGTTCAGGAGAAAATCAAATACTTGGAAGCTAAAGACGAGCCTACTCAGGAATATGTGGATCAACCAAGAAATCAAAGAAGAACAGAAACACTTCATGGAAACCAATGAGAATGAAGATACATCAATCGAAAACCTATGGGATACAGCAAAGGCCGTCCTAAGGGGGAAATTCATAGCCATCCAAGCCTCACTCAAAAAAATTGAAAAATCCCGAATATACCAACTCTCATTACACCTTGAAGAACTGGAAAATCAACAAAAAAATTAAACCAAACCCCCACACAAGGCGGGAAATAATAAGGATTAGAGCAGAGATGAATGAATCAGAAACTAGGGATACAGTAGAACGCATCAATGAAACTAGGAGCTGGTTCTTTGAAAGAATCAATAAGATCGATAAACCATTGGCCAAACTAACCCAAAAGAAAAGGGAGAAGACCCAAATTAACAAAATCATGAATGAAAGGGGAGAGATTACGACTAACACCAAGGAAATAGAAATAATCATCAAAAATTACTATCAACCATTATATGCCAATATGTGTAACAACCTAGAAGAGATGGATACATTCCTAGAAACCTATAAGCTCCCCAGACTGAAACAGGAAGACATTGACAATCTGAATAGACCTATATCTAGTAATGAGATTGAAGTAGTGATCAAAAACCTCTCCAAAAACAAGAGTCCAGGCCCAGACGGATTCCCTGGGGTATTCTACCAAACATTCAAAGAAGAAATAACACCTATTCTCCTGAAGCTCTTTCAAAAAATCGAAACGGAAGGAAAACTTCCAGACTCTTTCTATGAAGCCAGCATCACTCTAATCCCCAAACCAGACAAAGACCCCATCAAAAAGGAGAACTTCAGACCAATATCGCTGATGAATACGGATGCCAAGATTCTCAACAAGATCCTTGCTAACAGGATCTGACAAAACATTAAAAAGATTATCCACCATGACCAGGTGGGTTTTATCCCAGGGATGCAGGGGTGGTTTTCCACTAGCAAAACAATCAACATGATAGAACAAAACAATGAGAAGAGAGAAAAACCACATGATACTCTCAATTGATGCAGAAAAGGCATTTGACAAAGTACAACAACCTTTCCTGATCAAAACTCTTCAAAGTATAGGGATACAGGGAACATTTCTCAACCTCATAAAATCTATCTATGAAAAACCCACAGCGAATATCATCCTCAATGGGGAAAAACTGACAGCCTTTCCTCTGAGATCAGGAACAAGGCAGGGATGCCCACTCTCACCACTACTATTCAACATAGTGTTAGAAGTCCTAGCAACAGCAATCAGACAACAGAAAGAAATAAAAGGTATTCGAATTGGCAAAGAGGAAGTCAAACTCTCTCTCTTTGCAGATGACATGATACTCTATGTGGAAAACCCAAAAGACTCTACCCCAAACTACTAGATCTCATACAACAATTTGGTAATGTGTCAGGATACAAAATCAATGTGCAGAAATCAGTTGCATTCTTATACACTAACAATGAAAAAATAGAAAGGGAAATCAGAGAATCGATTCCATTTACTATAGCACCAAAAACTATAAGATACTTAGGAATAAACCTAACCAAAGAAGTCAAGGATCTGTACTCGAGGAATTACAGAACACTCATGAAAGAAATTGAAGAAAGACACAAAAAGATGGAAGAACATTCCATGCTCATGAATCGTAAGAATAAACATTGTCAAAATGTCTCTACTGCCCAGAGCAATCTACACTTTCAATGCCATTCCGATCAAAATTCCACCAACATTCTTCAAAACATTAGAACAAACAATCCTAAAATTTATATGGAACCAAAAAAGACCTCAAATTGCTAAGGAATTGCTGATGAAGAAAAGCAACGCTGGGGGCATCTCATTACCTGACTTCAGGCTTTATTACAAAGCTGTGATTACCAAGACAGCATGGTACTGGCACAAAAACAGAGAAACAGACCAATGGAACAGAGTGGAGAGCCCACATATGGACCCACAAATCTATGGTCAAATCATCTTTGACAAAGCAGGAAAAAATATCCAGTGGAAAAAGGACAGTCTCTTCAATAAATGGTGCTGGGAAGATTGGACAGCTACATATAGAAGAATGAAACTAGACCATTCTCTTACACCACACACAAAGGCAAACTCGAAATGGATGAAAGACCTCAACGTGAGGCAGGAATCCATCAAAATCCTGGAAGAGAACATAGGCAGTAACCTCTTTGACATCGGCCACAGCAACTTCTTTCAAGACATATCTCCAAAGGCAAAGGAGACAAAAGCGAAAATGAACTTCTGGGACTTCATCAAAATAAAACCTTCTGTATAGCAAAGGAAACAATCAACAAAACAAAGAGGCAACCCACAGAATGGGAGAAGATATTTGCAAACGACACTACAGACAAAGGGCTGGTATCCAAGATCTATAAAGATCTATTCAAACTCAACACCCAAAAAGAAGATGAACACATCAAAAAATGGGCAAGAGACATGAAGAGGCACTTCTCCATAGAAGATATACAAACGGCTAACAGACACATGAAAAAATGTTCAGCGTCACTAGCTATCAGGGAAATTCAAATCAAAACCACTTTAAGATACCACCTTACACTAGTCAGAATGGCCAAAATTAGCAAGACAGAAAACAAGTGTTGGAGAGGCTCCGGAGAAAGGGGAACCCTCTTACACTGTTGGTGGGAATGTAAACTGGTGCAGCCGCTTTGGAAAACAGTGTAGAGATTCCTTAAAAAATTAAAGATAGAGCTACCCTATGACCCTGCAATTGCACTACTGGGCATTTACCCCAAAGATACAGATGTAGTGAAAATAAGGGCCATATGCACCCCAATGTTCATCGCAGCAATGGCCACAATCGCCAAACTGTGGAAAAAGCCAAGGTGCCCATCAACAGATGAATGGATAAAGAAGATGTGGTACATATATACAATTGAATACTATGCCTCCATCAGAAAGGATGAATATCCAACTTTTGTAGCAACATGGACTGGAGTGGAAGAGATTATGCTCAGTGAAATAATCCAAGAAGGGAAAGTCAAGTATCGCATGGTTTCACTTACTTGCGGTGCATGAGGGGCAAACTGGAGGACAGTGGGAGAAGGAAAGTAAATGGGAACTAGGGTAATCTAGGGAGGGAAATGAAACAACAGAGACTTTGGACACAGAAACAAACTGAGGGACTTGGAGGGAGGGTTGTGGAGGGATGGGAGAGCCTGGTGGTGGGTACTGGGGACACCTAAAGTGTGGAGCACTGGGTGTGGGGAATGGGGAATGAATCTTGGAACACTGGAAAAAAAATTTTAGTAACAATAAAAAAAATTAAAAAAAATTTGTTGTGATTATATTTTCATTCATAATATTATGAAACAGAAAATATTGAGGTCATCCATTTCAAATATCTTATAAACAAAAATATTAAGACAACTGAGGACCAACCTTCAGACATCCAAGGTATAAATATTTTAACTTAGCAAGCTAAAATCAAAGTCATACACATATGCGACTACCTCATGGCTCTGATCTCCAAGCTTGGCATGACCTTGCCTTGACTCTGGAATTGCCTTCTATGTCTCAATACTCCATTTCAACTTACTGGCTTTGAATTAATGTTCTGGGAGACAGTTATTCCTAGCTTGATATTGGAATCTGGTCCTGTTCTGATTCTCTTGCATCTCTGTTAGCTCAGAACTGCTGCACTAACTTAATCCCCACTCAACCTTTCCTCTCTACTTCATATTTGCCAATCCAGCACTATGGTTCTGGTACTATTTTCAATTCCCACCACTCAATTGTCTCTCTAAGCAACTGACTAAATCAAACTTTGAAAAACAGATTCAAGTTTTTCATATTAAAGTTTCCGAAATGGGAGTCTAGTTTAAATGACTGGGCAAGTAACGAATTAATGATTGGTCTTCAACCTTGGTCTCTAAATGCTCAAACTAATATTCTTTCTTATATACTGAATTGCCTCAAGCATATTGCTTTTAAATACACTGAATTCAAATAATGTTTGGGAACATCAATTGTGATGTTTGATAACAAATATTAAAAATAAGACTTTAAAGCAGATAACAGTGATAATGCTGGAGGAACTCAATGTTTGAGATGAAGTACATTCACATTGCAAAGGAAATTTCAAGACTTAACTGAAATAGACCTACTACTAGTACCCAGAAACTAGACTTAAGCCAATGGTTATTAACCTAATCAAACATGTGTTTAAAATATTTAAACACATCACACCTATATGCATATGGGCACACACAAGCACATACCTACTCATACTAATTAAGACTTTGCTAAACTTAGGCATCCTAAAAATCCCACCAGGGAGCTAATCGGTCACATAACATTATTTTACTCTTTATTAAGGTTAAGGTATCAGGGAAAGACATTTTAGTTCCCATGAGAACCATTTCATTTCTAAAATAAAGCAAATGCTCAGTGGCACTTTACTTCAGGATATTTTCTCTTCATTTGACAATTAAATGAGCAGCATTGGGCCAAGGTATCTGAATACATTGTATAATATGTAAAACACATACAAAAATAGGGGCACTTTAAAAGGATCTCATGATACAGAGAAGTAGGAAACTTATCTAACAGATCAATATCATATGCCTAACCAGATTTGAATCATAATCAAATGAAAATGACTACTTATTTATTTCAACTTAATTATATACAATCTTAGTGTGTGATACTTATTAAATGACAGAAAATATCTCTATTCTTATATTTTCATTAAAGAATAAACCCAATTAAACTTATATAAACAAGTTAACTTTATAAAATAGACAATAGCAAATAAGTTTTAGGTGGTAAGTTTATTAAAAATTACTTTTTGACATCTGACTAGATCACTGATCATATCACTCTCTTGTTGCAACTCTTAGGAACCTTCCGACTATAAGTGACATAAATTCTACACAAGTTTTACATTTAAAAAAAGAAGAAGAAATACATTGGTTTACAGATCTAAAGATCCTAAGGCACATCTAACTTCAGGTAGTTCTCAAATTTTTTCTTAGGTATCTGGCCCTTTCTCCATCTGTTTTTCTCTGGCACTTTATGTTGATTTTCCTCATTCTTGGGTACATAAGATAGCCTCAAGCATCTTCAGGTTTACATCCTACCAGCTTAGCAACCACATTAAAAAATAACTTTTTATTTTCAATAGGTATAGGTAATATCTCAGATTTAACTTTCAAAATTAAATTAAAAAATAATGTTTTTAAAGACTGTGAGAAAGAGTACAGGAAGGTATGTGGGGGGGAGCAAAGGGAGAAGGAGAGAAACCCAAGCAGACTCCTTGCTGAGCAAGGAGCCCTGTGTCAACACAGGGTCCAATTCCATGACTCCAAGATCATGACCTGAGTCAAACCAAGAGTCAAATACGCAACCAATTGCACAGCCCACGCATTCCAGATTTAACTTTTAAATACACTTTTGGTCACATGCCCATGCTTAAACTAGCTACCATAACCAGCAATTTGAGATCTGTTGATTAGCCATGACTGCATCATGTGTCCTTTCCTTTATCTATGTTAGTGAATTCAGCTGAACCTAAACCAGCTGGACTAAGATTGAAAAATAGATTTTTCCTTCGAGAAAATCAGGGTGTTATTATCATAAGTATGTTAAGTGGACACTCAGCAGGCAAAAACAAAATCCATTATCTATATTCAAAAATAATAAAACTTAATATGTACCCTATTTCTTATAAGAAAAATTTAAAACTCAATTTATAGTCTGTGTCAATTATTCCTTCTGGGATAAATTTCACATCATTTCTATCCCAACTCCAAAATTGTGGCCGCAGTTCCCCAAAGAAGCCAAGGTCTTTCAGGTCTATTCCTTCAGTCTGACATACTCTCTCTTCACCAACACACCCAACTGACACTTTCCACCAGTAGAAACTCATAATTATATTTAAAGATCCAGATTTAAATTTACTATCTGTGAACTATTCCTCAACTCCCATTAAATAATCATCACAGAGTCCCTTGTACTTATATAATATTACAGATATAAATCTCTTATGGTATATAATATATTATATTTACACAGTTTCTATGGGATGTTTCCATCACCTGAAAAATAAATTACTTGGGAGTATAGACTTCTGAAATATTTGACATATCTCTAGTGGACAGTAACTGACTGTTCATGCTGGACAGATTCATTGTTAAGTAAGTCCAACTGAATAATGTTTCAAATTCCAAAGCCAAATCTTGTCTTTACACGAACAACTTGAAGGATTCCAAAACAAGTGTTAAGTGGGACTGGTAAGACTAATGAGTCGAAAAACTCTTAGAGATCTCCTTCAGATAGCACTGCAATTGAGCATTATTCTCAGCCCGCCATCCCAGCTGTACCAACATACATGGAACAAAATCAGCAGAATCAGTGCACATTATGGCAGGCAATGTAGCTATTTTAAATTTGTTTTACAAGTGCCTGTGAGGTTCTGGCTAGACTTAAGTATTATTTATAATATATATGAGAAAGGAGGACAAAAATGAAACTATGCTTTTGTGAAGAATTCCTTACGGAACTGAACAGAAAACCTGCTAAAGTTTTTGTTTGTTTTTGTTTTGTTTTGCTTTAACAGAAGCTTGAGGGACTGTATAATAAAAGATGAGCCCGTTTAAGAGTGAAAAGGATAAAAAAATATTTAAAAATAATAAATTTTAAAAATGTTAATGAAAGAGTGAAAAGGAAATTCAGCTATGGCTCTGATAAATTATCAAAAACCGTGGGTTTTCTTAGTGAGTATCTATGACTTGAAGAATTCATGAGGAGAAAAGTTCCCTGGGTACCTGAAAATGAGAATTGTTACATTTGACTAGAATGACTTTGGTGTGACATTTTGAAGAAGGCAGTCATATGTAATATAAGTAGCTGCATTTAGGTTCTTTAACTTAACATACAAATAAGCAGAGCATAGCAGAGCCTGGAAAAGCCTCCTGAAAGCCGGAGATTAGGCTCAAGCAGGTAAAAGGTGAAGGACAGTGTTTGGCACACAGTAAGCCTCCGTAGCATTTGCTGGTTTTGAATGAAATGAAACCTACTCTGAATATATTCCCTATTTGGTAACAATGAAGAAGATAATGGATACCTAGGCAACGGTACCTAGCAAGCTCCCAGATAAAGGCAGTTCTCAACTGAAGACTCACCAGAAGCGGCAGAGCTGAGGTCAGGGAGGAAGAAGAAATCTATGCGGAGGCAGATCCAACAGCATCGGGTCCTGACACTCCAACAGGAGCAGAAAGAGAATCCAGTTAGTGTATTTCATAGATTATCTAGATATATCCATATATAAGTTAAGACCCAGTTATTGTTTTTCAACAGCATGTCATAAAAGTCAGATATCTTTCCACTTGTTCATCAAGATGGAAAATTCAGGTTTCCATGATGAAGATGAATCTGCGGCCCTGCGCAGAAGTCAGATGGACCGATTGGTCCGCGAAGAAGATTTCTATCAATTTGTAAATAACCTGAGTGAAGAAGATTACAAGCTTATGAGGGATAACAATTTGCTAGGAATCCCAGGTGAAAGTACATTAGAAGAGTTGCAGAGGAGACTTCAACGAATTAAAGACAACCCACGACAAAATTCTGATGAAAATACAGGTATATTTCTCTTTGAGGGAGAATAGAATGGGATGGGTAAGGACCTTCACAGTAGTGTCAGCCAAAGATGATACAGAAGTGGCGCACATTAATTTGGTGCTAAGTAACTTCTCATTAAAAGGAACTGGTATTTACTTGATTTTGGTGAGAATGTCAAGGTATGTTTTTTCCCCCAAATCACATTTGGGTCACTTTATTAGGAAACAGTGTGAAATAGCCTATTGATATTTTCTTGGTTTTCCACCTCAACTAAAAGTTCCTCCTACTTCCTGCATTATTTTTTCTATAAAGATATAGACTTCCTCACCAGAAAAAAATATTATATACTCTATTCAACTGGGGGTAATTTTGTTCCCAAACCCCAAGAGACATTTGACAATGACTGAAGATATTTTTGGTGTCAAAAATGACAAGTGGGTGTTACTGGCAAATAGTGGGCAGAGGCCATGGATACTGCCAAACACCTCACAATGTATAGGCTAACTCCCCAAAATGAAGAATCATCCGACACCAAAAAGTCAACAGTGTTATGGTTGAGATATCCTGCTCTAATTAGGCCTGGTGTTTCTCTCCTAGTGTGAAGTAGAGAATTTTACTATCGAATGAAGATGATATATAATAGTTTGGTTCTTAAATATGGCCTCATATATACTATGCTAGGTTCAGTCTCTTCATTTGATCTGACCTTCAACTTCATGTCAACTCAAAATCTTGGTAACATCAAGAAGTATTCAAAAACTTTTAAACCTATACTTTATTTAAATTTGGACAATGGTTACAATGGTCTTATATTTTAAAACAACATTATATATTATCACAAGCACTTAAGAGCCTAGATGAAGTAATGTTGTAGGCTAATAAGAATTAGGCAGTAAAGTAAGTTGAACTAAAATACTAGCACTGTATCTTTTTTTTAAAATATTTTATTTATTTGACAGAGAGAAACACAGCCAGAGAGGGAACACAAGCAGGGGGAGTCAGAGAGGGAGAAGCAGGCTTCCCGCCGAGCAGGGAGCCCGATGTGGGACTCGATCCCCGGTCTCCGGGATCATGACCTGAGCCGAAGGCAGTTGCTTAACCAACTGAGCCACCCAGGTGCCCCACTAGCACTGTATCTTAACCTTCCTTAATTGCGTTACTGTTTTGACAACAGAGTGAAAAAATGTTGTCTCTTGACTGTCCTCCCACGGTGGTACACAAGGCCGGGTATATGATGAAATACTGAAAACAGACTTCCTCCAGATAGCTTAAAAAAATTCTCTAAATTTATCTAGGATTAACTAGCTCTTTTCAGAAGGAATTCAAACTTTCCTGCCTTCACTTGTAAATCTAGAAAATGTAGTTTACAAAATATTAACTCTATAAATGTGAAATATGTTTAAAACATCTGTGTATTCTAATTTTTTGTTTGCTTTTGAAACAAGGTTTCAGACTTCTATTTTATGATAGCTCTAATTTTGGTAGTTCATTTCTGCCCCCATTTTTTTTTTTTTTTTTTTTTTGTTAACAGGTGGAAGAGATTCTTCTGACAATACATCTAGTGGTAATGCTCTATTGGACTGGATTAACTCTTTCAGACAAACTGAAAATGTGACAAGTGGACAAACAGAAAACCAGTTTTGGGAAGAATTGAGCCAGATTAATTCAAATAGTAATAATTCCAGATTTGGTTTAGAAATGAATTTTAATGTTAACAATGGGAGCCCAAATCCAGAGAACAAATACATACCATCTACAAGACTTCCAAGAGAAGACAATTTGGAAAACATCCAAAGGCAAGCAGAAAATACACAGTCTGAATCAACATTTATAAGACGACCTATACCAGAACAAAGTACAACTGAAGCATTAATAGAAGTGCCAGTTACCAGAGGTCGGCGAAGAGCAAGAAGCAGGAGCCCAGATCATCGGAGAACCAGAGCAAGAATTGAAAGTAGTCCAGCTCCAAATTCACTGAGTGAACTTTTACTAAGATTTCATCAGAATATAGCACCGGAGACTTTTGAGCAGCTTCTGGAAGAGGAGACTGGGTTATTTTCTGCAATTCAGCACCAAGAAACATCCCGACAGCAAATAACTGGACCTGAGCTGCAAAACAGGGGTCTTTTTTCAACTTCTCAAACAAGTAATGCTATTCAAGAAGAAAGTTCTCCAGACACAACCAGTGATGGTGAATCTTGGGAAGTAGAACAGATAAGTTCAACCATATTGTTCAATCTTGAAGTAGAACAAGTTCATCTTGAGGCATATTCTCATTGTGATAGCACAGCCAGCAGAACTCCACTAACATGTGAGACACCAACTTTAGAAAGTGAACAAGGAAGACTTGGGCATATGTTTTCATATTTTGAGCAGACAGATGCAACAGCTTATCTCAGCACCATCGAAATGCCCATTCACAGAATTTTAAATACTGGTTTAAATGATACAACATCTATTACAATTCAGAGGACATTAACGCAGACAGTGACAACATTCAGTGACTCAACTGACCTTATGGACAGTGGCAGTGATTTAGTGCATAGTGTCTCACCCTCGAGTCAAAACATGGAAAGGGAAGAGTCACCAAATGAAAGAGATGGTTCTGCTGGTAGGACTAGTTCTGGTTCCAATTCAAATCCTAGTTCTAATTTTCATTCAAGTTTTCCATTGATTTCTAGTTCAAACTCCAGCTACATATCTAGTTTCAATTCCAGTCCTCTTTCTGGTTCCAGCTCCAGTGATGAAAATTCAGAAATTAGATCACTGATGTTTGAAGGCAGGAATGAAATAAGCTTATCATCAGGCTCACCATCAGAAATGAGGCAAGAAAGTAGACCTATGAGCCCAATAATATTTGATGAAAGTGACTCTTGGGCCTCTCTTAATCTGGACCATTTTTTCTTCCTGAATGAAGACCATCATTACCAACCTACAGGACTCACCAAAGAACAAATTGACAACTTGGCTGTAAGACCTTTCGGTAAAAGTGGTGCATTAAAAGCCTGTAGTATTTGCATCACAGAGTACACAGAAGGCAACAGACTTCGCATCCTACCTTGCTCCCATGAATTTCATGTCCACTGTATCGATCGCTGGCTGTTGGAGAACTCTACGTGTCCTATTTGTCGTAGGAAAGCAGTAGAGTCTGGTGAAAGGAAAAATTCTAATTGAGATCTGAATTCTCAGCTATATAAACTGTTATAGTAATAGATAAACAGTAGTGACCTGCCTAATGTCCACTTTTGGAGTCATTCTTCAATATAACAATCTGAATCTAATCAAAAATTGAATCCCTGTGTAACAATCTGTACTGAATCATTGGTTCCTAAAGGAATGATTGAACTTTCTTCAATTTCTGTTCTAAAATAAAAGGAAATATAAAAAAACCAAACTATTGTCTTATCTGAGAGCAAAAACAAATTTCACACCATAAAGGATCACTGAATTTCAAAAAAAACTTAGCAGGTACACTATGGTGGGATAGTCCTGATTCCAGGAAAGAAATGTCTCACTATATAATGAATCTAGATAAAGCTTAGTAGAATTAGCAGTCATACAAATCCCATACATCTCATAGCCATGTCTCATCTTAGATGTGCATGCAAAGAAACAAGAACAGAACCAAAATAATTAAGCAAGTTAAGAATTTATTACAGTTACTCACATAAAAAAGTCATTACATCATAGAATTCTGTAAAAAGCTTTAAAAAACTTTGTATTCCTATCTCTTCCCAACAGTTTATCCCAACCCTTAATATTACCTTAAAGTTTCTCCCATTTTCTAATGGGAAACTACTAATATATAGGTTAGGGTCCTGGGCAAAAATTAATAGGAAACTTCCCATTATCCCAAAATCTAATGGGAAACTACTAATATATAGGTTAGGGTCCTGGCACACTTGAAAAGGGTGATGAAATAGAGTTTAGTGAAGAGACTATTTACTAAAAGTGTGTAAAGAATGAAAGGAAACCAAGAAATGATGAATTACCCTGAGGCTAGCAACTGTGAGAAGCCAGTATTATAACCACTAGGCTTGAACAGGTATAGGGAGGTAGTAGTTGCCTCTTCCCCTTGCCCTGCATTCTGTTTGACTAAGCTCTTTAACAATCCTCTTTTAATTTTCCTTTCATCTACTCAAGGCTGGTACTATGAAGGAGAAAACAAGTACACTTTATTTTTAGAAGTGATGAGATCGCAAACCCATAGAATTTAGTTACATTGCTCTTAAGCACGTCACACTTTGTTTTATTATGACTGTAAACAATAAGGAAAAAAGTCAGTATAGGTATTTCTTCAATTTTTGCTTTATAAGTACATTCAAGTCTTAATTTCTTTTTTAAAAACAAATTTATCTTAGATGTATGTATGAGTAGGTCAGCGGGGGGGACAGGGAACAGGGGCGGAGAGAAAGAAACTCAAGCAGACTCTGTGCTGAGCACAGAGCAACAGGGGGCTCAATCCCATGACCCTGAGATCATGACCTGAGCTGAAACCAAGAGCCTGATACTTAACAGACTGAGACACCCAGGTGCCCTGAATTTCTTTTTTTTTAATAAGTTTGGTTCATATAATTTTTTAAAACATATCCTTACTCTTATAAAGTGTCTTATGGTTTATATATCTTAATCTTTATGTGAATGATCCAAAGTACCCAATTACTGCTTAGAGTCTCCCAAGTTGTAATCTGAAAAACCAGAGTTCAAAAAACATGCTTACCTTATTCAGTTCTGATCGTCCCCATCAGAGTATCGCACCAAACCATGACACTTTAAAATAAAATTTTAGGGGTGCCTGGGTGGCTCAGATGGGTAAGCATCTGCCTTCGCTTCAAGTCATGATCGATCCCAGATTCCTGGGATCTTGCCTCACATCAGGATCCCTGCTCGGCAGGAAGCCTGCTTCTCTCTCTCCCTCTGCTGTTCTCCCTGTTTGTGCTCTCTCACTCTCTCTGTCAAATAAAACCTTAAAAAAAAAATCAAATTTTAGGTCATGCTTCCTTTCCAATCCAAAAATAGTGAAGGATTTTTCTCTTAATTCAGCCTGGAAACTCTGGAGTTTTTTATTTATTTTTTTTTTGTTTTCATTTTTTATATTGGTCAAACCAGCAAAATTTTGCTTAAAATGTTCAATCCTAGTTTAGGTGAGAATACACTGTATTATAACCAAAACAACAGTCATAAATTTTGCCACTGTGTAACCTATATAAATATGGTCACAATCATCTAAAAATTTAAAGTCACAACCATCACTGATATTTCTTTTTTTTAAGATTTTATTTATTTATGTGAGAGAGAGAGAATAAGCAGGGGGGAGGGGAGAGGGAGAAGCAGACTCCTTGCTGAGTAGGGGGCCCAATGTGGAGTTCAATCCCAGGACCCTGAGGTCATGACCTAACAGAAGGCAGATAGATGCTTAACCAATTGAGCCAGGCAGGCACCTTTACCTTTATTTTCTATGTGAATTGCTGGAAACTACAGGAATTACACAGAAACATAAAATATAAACAAGATGTGCTGGTGAAGTCTTTTAATACATCTTTGAGCTAGAATATTTTTCACACAAGATATTTGCATGGCTGGAAATAAAGTCTTACATGAACCTCTGAAATTCACATTAAATTCTGAAAGTTGTTTGAATATTCTGATTATTACTAGGTATTTCTGATACTACATCTATTTCATTTAAAGTGAGATGAATAATTATAACAGTACTTGTCTTCCTGCTATCCTAATGTGTTCCAAACTTCCAGATGATAATAACTGCCTATCAATGCTTCAGTACATTTGCATATGCTTTCTGTGGTAGAATTCTAAAATGGCCCCCAATGACTTTTAGAGTAGCCCCTCCCTTAGAATATCACCTGTGAATGTGATAGAATATCATTCCCATTCGAGGTTATGATGTATGATACAGTTGATTGGGAGCTTATCCAGAATGAGCCTGACCTAATCAGGTGAATCCTTAAAAGTCACAGGATTTCTCGTCCAGATAAGATGGTTTATACTCCTCTCTCTCTGCTACCCCATCTCTAAGTACAACTATATGTCCTAGAAATAACAAAGGAGAACTCTGAAAGTTCTAAAGGAGAAAGTGAATTGGCTAGGGACCCTTAGAATGGATGAGCAACCTTGTGGCGGGACATCTTATGACCCCCTCCCACAGAAAAAGGTGACCCAGGCTCAGCACTTCCTAACTCCCAACTTAGTTACAGGAAGCAGTTCAAATAGAGTCTTCCTCCATCAGATCAAATGGGAGTCCCACTGAAAACACCAAGTGAGCTGTGAAAAAGCTGTAAAGAGAAACAATCAGAAGCCCTGTTGACAATGACCTGGAAAAGTGCTTTCCTTTCCCACTGGGCCAGAGGCCTCCTTTCCTCACCCAGGCATACTGGTAATCAAGGGTACCAGTGATCCCACCATACAAAGCTCCTACCTTGAAAATGGTCTTCTCCTTAGCTGGGCCTGAGACTCCTCTTCCATTCCCAGAGATACCAGGCAACTTGCCTATAACTACCAACACCACAAAAAGCTCTCAACTTGATAAGTACCCGCCATTCTTTACAGACAAGGGAGATCCTGACACAAATGCCTGGCCCAGGAAGTGCTCTTCATCCAAGTGAACCAGAGTTTCATTTCTACCATCTAGAAGCACCAGGTGCTGTGGCCTGGGAAGCTTTTTCTGCCCACTTAAGCAGCAGAAGCACAGATCTGTAGTGACCCCACCTGCACATAAATCAAACAAACAAAATAGTTCCACAGAGGTTCTGAAAATTAGAGTGTCATGGAACTACAGTCCACAAAAGTAGAAGAGGCACAGTGTGCCAAGCTTAAACTAAATACCAGCTAAAATTTAAACAAAACCAAACAAAAAACACCTTAAACAGGAACCAAAGTATCCTAACATAATAGCCAAAGTGTTTGACAGACAATAAAATATAACTTTTCATACCAAGAACCAGATACATGACAACTTGAATGAGAAATGATGAATGATGCCAATCCCAAAATGAATTAGATGTTCAAATTATCTGACAAGGTATTGTTTTGTTTTGTTTTGTTTCTGACAAGGTTTTTAATGCTTATTTCAGGCCTTTAAGACCTTTAACAGGGAACCCAAGTCACCTCATGCCAGTGTCCTGACTTATAAACTTGTGAACTTAGAAAGGGATGTTATTTTAAGTCACTACATTTTGCCAATTTTTTATGCAGAATAGAAAACTCATCAGATTCTCATCTATGATTCACCCTATGCTCAGAAAAACAATGAGTCCTAAATGACTCAATGTCTTACTTCTAGGCCTACTATAAATTTATTATATTCTTGGTCCTGCAAAAATACAGCTCTTGACATTTGGGTACCATTTTCCCTAGACTGGAATCCCTAATTCCTGCTATCAAAGCTTCAAAAAGACAGTATCCCTCTTGTTTGAAAAACAGTCAATATTTTCACATCAACTGTGTATTCTGCTTATATCAGAAGCATAATTTAATACCAATTTCAAATTATAAAGCTTATTTTTGTCTCAAAACAATTGCTAAGTATTATAATAAGCTCCCGAATCACATTCCTCTATATCTTCCCTACCAAATATCAGAAGTTGGGAATATTTGTACCTGAATTTTCTAATCTCTACTTGATCGGCTTTTTACATTATAATTTATCATTTAAATCCACAGCATCAATTATATTCATGTGTGAACATAAATATTTCCTTCCTAACAATTTTCTCCTTTAATTTGTCTGTTTATTCTGGCCTACTTAAAAAAAGAAAACCTTATCTGAATAATAAATTCTTTTTGAAAGTAGTTATAGCCAATGGATAGGTCTCTGAGAGTAACAAAAAGTATCTTTTTTTGCTAATCATAAAATAAGTCATGCTCTCAATCTTCCATAAAGTATAAAAATTCTTCCATAAGTGCAAAGAAGTTTGAGCACATAACAACGTGGATATCAAAACACTGCATGTACACAAAATTTCACAAAGGAATATGTTTCTGTTGAGTAATGTAACCTGTCATCAACTTGCTTTGAGATCTCAGTATCTTCATTTGCAGTATCTTTACAACAGTTAACTAAACATTTTACATCTTTTCACCACATGAGAGGTAAATGTATAATCTGTTCTATAAGAAATGTTCTGGGGGGCGCCTGGGTGGCTCAGTCGGTTAAGCGACTGCCTTCGGCTCAGGTCATGATCCCGGAGACCCAGGAACGAGTCCCACATCGGGCTGCCTGCTCAGCAGGAAGCCTGCTTCTCCCTCTCTCAGTCCCCCTGCTTGTGTTCCCTCTCTAGCTGTGTTTCTCTCTGTCAAATAAATAAAATCTTAAAAAAAAAAGATATGTTCTGATATAAGAATTCTGAATTAAAATCTGAACTATATTATTTTGTAACTTTAAGATTTGAAAATCCTTTTCCATTCTAACTTGGGCTTTTTCATTGTGAAACAGAAAGAGACTGCCTTTTATATGACAGTTGAAATTCTCCATTTTTATGTACGAAACAATCATCTTTAAGATCATTGCAAAAATGTGGGGCCTTAGAAATGCATTTTCAGGAAATTCCTTTTTTGAGAGATGAGAATCCACCATTCATACAAGACAGACACTAATTATCAGCCAACCCTGGGTTCTGGGTTATCCATTCTGACATCACTAGTCATAACACAGCTATCCACCACCTCTGCCCTTGTCATCTATCCTTGAAGTGCATTTTTTGTTGTTGTTATGGCACTTATCTCTAAAATATATTATTGTTACATTTCTAAAGATTAGCATAGTTATGGCATCAGTGTGTATATATACACACCATACTCAATATGCATGCATCTGTGTGTGTGTGTGTGTGTGTGTGTGTACATATACTCAATTAAAACATGTCATACAAACAAAAATTTTACCAAAGAAAGTTCTTGGTTCAGTTTCAGAATTTTTGGCTAATGTTAGCATCCCAGACTTATTTTTTACCCTTTATTCTCCAGAAAAAAACTTATTTTAATATTGTTACTTAGCACCCTGGATTTTATCTAGTTAAACCTAGACTTCCTTCACTTAGTTAACATATTCGTGTAGTATTTCTTGCCTGTTAAGTTATAATATCTGCCAACATTTTCCAAATTATTTCATGTATTCCACACATACATACTTATCCAGAATGTGCCAGGCCTGATGCTGGATGCTAGGATTGTAGTTAAGAAATACAGCACTGATCATTAAGAAATATACCGAATTTTAAAGAAAGCATATAAATAAACCTATGCTGACACTCCATGTGATGAATACTCTTATAAATGGATGCCCTAATGTCTACTGGATACAAGGCATAATGGAATGGCCTAGAAGGAGCAATCTACATTAATAAATCAAAACACCCAAATTTAGGTGATATCTGAGTTGTACCTAGTAGTACTAATAGTAACTGACCAATGAAATGAGGTCATTAATTTTATTTTAAGCAAAATGAACACTGCATGCAAGAGTCAAGATGCATAATAGAATATTGAAAATTCAGGGATCGGTAATCATCATACTCTGGAGTAGAAGAGGAAAATGTTTAAACACATTAGAAAAATATGAAGAGATGAGGCCAAAGAACTGACAAATGGCTTCAGTATATCATGCTGAAGAGTTGAACTAGATCCTCTAAGCAGTGCACAGTTGATGTGATTTTAGTAAGAGGAATAAAATTATTCAATTTCTAGAATAGTCATGCCAGCAGGGAAGTACAGAACAGATTGTGGAAAAGTTAGACTGTCCCACTTACAGAGTTATGGCATTAATTGGATGAAAAAAGTATAAAGTCCTGAAATAATGGTGTGGCAAATGAGATGTGGAAATACATAGATTCAAGTACATAATATTAAATAAGCTAAATGATATTTGGTGGCTGCTTGGATAATTTAGAGATGACCTCAAATTTCTCATTTAGGTGACTGAGTGGACTTATATAAGAAATGTATCATAACTGGTTTGTCATGGTAGAGGAATAAAAAACAATTCAGCTGGGATCTCTGAGATTCGAGATGTCAGAGTTTTAGTGACAATCTATCTGGCTACTACAGATAGCAAGTAAGCTTCTAAAATTAAAGATGCTAACTGAAGTCAAAGAAGTACAAGGTATTGCCTGTAAAAGCATGCATAGTAATAATAGAGGAGGGAAATGAATGGAATCCCTTGGAGAAAGAATAATTATAGACAGACATAAGGAGGTAATAAAGATAGTCAAGACAGAAAAAAAGACAGGTAAAAAGGTAATCATAAAACTGAAATGTGACACAAGCCAAGAAAACAGAAAATTTCTAGAAGGAAATGCCAAGACTCCATTTGAAGAACTTTCTGTAACTTAAATATACATTTCTAAGAACTAAAATATTCTATTTAAAAACATGATTTTAGATAAAACCCTAGTACTCTAACATATGGCTAATGAATATAACTTACTAGAAATTAGAAAAGTGTTTAACGAAATACCTGGGTGGCTCAGTCATTAAGCATCTGCCTTCAGCTCAGGTCATAATCCCAGGATCCCACACCAGGCTCCTTGCTCAAAAGGGAGCCTGCTTTTCTCTCTGTCTCTGCCTGCCACTCCCCCTGCTTGTGCGCTCTCTCTCTCTCTCTCTCTCTCTCTCTCTCTCTCTCTCTCGTCTAATAAATACATTTTTTAAAGATTTTATTTATTTGATAGAGAGAAACACAGCCAGAGAGGGAACACAAGCAGGGGGAGTGAGAGGGGGAGAAGCAGGCTTCCCGCCGAGCAGGAAGCCCGATGTGGGACTCGATCCCGGGTCTCCGGGATCATGACCTGAGCCGAAGGCAGTCGCTTAACCAACTGAGCCACCCAGGCACCCCTAATAAATAAAATTTTTAAAAAAACTCTTGAACATTTGAAGTTTACATATTTTTGTTATCTTAAGCAACATCAAAAACGTTTTATAGGCATATCTGTATATTTACTTTAAAAAATTTATAGATGTGAAAATTATCAGGTCAAAGGGGATAAGCCATCTTAAGGCCACTGCTCTATAATGCCAAAACATCAAAAACTTGTAGTCATTTACATTCTCTCCAACAATTTCCCAGAGTTACGAAGCAGTTTATTATTACCAACATTGTCTTTTCTTACTACAAAAGGGAAAACAATTCTTTGTCCAGAAAATAAAAAAGAGAGATGGAAATAGTCCTTTGCCAAATGATAGGCAAAAATTTTTATTGCTTTAATTTTAATTTATCTGATTACTAGTGAGGCTAAATTTATTTAGTCATATCACATTGGAATTTGTGAATTGTCTGGTTATATTTGTCATCTTATTAAATGATGTGATAATTTTTTCCATATTTTTATGAGAGTGTATCAATTTTAAATATATATATTTTATATTATATATGTACTCTCTCTCTCTCTCTCTATATATATATATATACCGTTACCATTTTATCATAGAGTTTGCTCATATGCTGCAGTTTGTTACCTGCCTTTCTTTTCTTTCTTTCTTTTTTTTTTTTTTTAAGATTTACTTATTTATTTATTTGACAGAAAGAAACAGTGAGAGAGGGAACACAAGCAGGGAGAGTGAAAGAGGGAGAAGAAGGCTTCCCGCCCGGCAGGGAGCCTGATGTGGGGCTGGCAGACATTTAAGGACTGAGCCACCCAGGCGCCCTGTTACCTGCCTTTCTAAATTAATGATTTTGTCAAGGTTCTAACTAATACAACATAATATTAAACCTGTCATTTTTTTCATTTTTTCTTCTATTTCTCACATACATAAAAGGTAATTCCTCATTTTAAAATCAAATATTCATGTCTATTTTTATTTTTACTATATATTCATTTAACTCTTTAATCCTTCTGAAATATATATATATTTTCATATAAAGCTTTTCTAGTTAACACTATATAATATTGAGACATATCTAGCACCCCATTAATGCTTATAATTAAATAGGAAGTTCACGGATGTTCTAACATTAAAGGTAAGATTCCCTATGTTTTCAAGAAGATACTCTCCATCATGTTGAAAAAGAAAGTGTTAATCATTTCCAGCTGAAAACTGAATTTCTGTTCCAACATCAAGTCCAGGCAATCCTAGCTATCCCAAGCCTTGGCCACATGTTCAGTACTAGAACATGGAGATAGAATCTCCAAGCCAAATTAGATGGAAATGTGGGCAATTTACCAGAAGTAGCAATGAATGTCCTCTAACAAATAGGTTCTCTTTTGTTTTTTTATATTCTCCTTGAGTCAATTCTGGTATTACACATTTTACTAGAAAGTGATCCATTTTATCTAAGGTTTTTGATTTTTATAACATATTTATGTTCAACACATCACCCCAAAATTAATATATTTTCCCTTTTTTAAACTGTTCTGCCCTTTCCTATATTTTATGTTTTGGGTTTTTTATCTTTTTTTGATTAGACTATCTAATGGTATTACATAAACTCTATATTAGATTTGATCAAAGAACTAGAACTACTATAGTAAAATAAAGGACTATATTATAGGGATTAAACCTTATGTGATAGTGGGAATTGGCTAAGCAAGCTATATAAGTCTATTGCCCCTGCCTCTGGGCCAGTCCTGAAGTCAGTAGAGCTGGAAGTCAGGAATGGGAGATGGTTTGAAGTGGGGAGATCAAGGACAAGCGGGAACCAGCAAAGATGGACTGTAAATTAGCCAGCAAAATGAATTGAACATTACATCAAAAGGATTATATTCCATGACCAACTGGGATTTATTCCTAAAATCCAAGGATGGTTCAACATATGACAACCAATCAATGTAATATACCACATCTAAAGAATAAAGGACAAAAGCCACATAACCATGTTAATTAGTGCAAAAGAAAGGCATAAAAATGTGTTCATTGGTGTTCAAAACTTCATAGAAAGTTTATTTATTTATAAAAATTTTATTTGTTTGTGTATTTGACAGAGAGAAAGCTCAGCAGGGAGTCTGCCACAGGGCTCCATCTCTGGGATCATGACCTGAGCCCACGGCAGAGACTTCCAAGAAATGAACCACTATAAACTGTAACTTTCTACAGAGTAGTTAAATCTAGGGGGTTTTATGGGCTCTTTGGTGTAGGCTGTTTTAATCTGATTAAACCTCCATGCCCCTGTCACACAATCAGGGTTTTGTTCATTCACATGGGAAAGGGTGGAAGGTTCCTTCCAAGGAGGTATAAAATACTTTAAAGTGTCATTTCCTTTTAAGGGGGTAGGGAGGCAGGGCCTGCCTTTCTTCCAAATATTCTTCATTACTTATTTTTAAGAAACTACAGAAATCTGGGACGCCTGGGTGGCTCAGTTGGTTAAGCCACTGCCTTCGGCTCAGGTCATGATCCTGGAGACCCGGGATCGAGTCCCACATCGGGCTGCCTGCTCGGTGGGAAGCCTGCTTCTCCCTCTCTCACTCCCCCTGCTTGTGTTCCCTCTCTGGCTGTGTTTCTCTCTGTCAAATAAATAAAATCTTTAAAAAAAAAAAAGAAACTACAGAAATGAAAGAAGCTCTGAAAATGGATAAGTTGTCCTTATAAGAGATATTTACGCATAAGGGAAATTTCCATTTGTAATGGTGTCTCCTTTGCTGTACCAGGAAGAGGGGGATGACTCAATCCCTAGAAACTCCTACCAAGGAGAAGTCAAGGATTTAAATCTACATAACAACCTCACTACTTGTTTACTGGACTTTTTCTAGAACTCTCCCAAGTGGCTCCCTACCCCAAACATCTTTTGTCTTTAACTAACAATAGTATTTAAGGCTATGGCTTTGGCCATTTTAGGGAGTTAGTTTTCCTAGTCTCTCCCATGTATACAAAAGGTATATATGCTATTAAACTATTGTTTGCTTTTCTCCTGTTAATCTGTCTTGTCAATTTTATTATTAGACTATCAAAGAAACTAGAAGGGCAAAAGGAAAATTATTTTTCCTCCCCCACACGATTCCTATAGATATATTTTTGCAAATAAACACTTCTACAGTGAACTTGCCAGCATAGAACACTGGTGGAAGCAAAGCATTTATGAATGAAGTAGGGGTGCACAATTATATATAAGTTATGTGGGAAACTATTACGTATATAGCATGCAAAGGCAGTCTATTTAAGAGTAAAATTTATTACAGAGATGAAAGTAGACACACAATTGTTATGACAACATAAGTGCTCTCAGAATTGCACTTGAGATAGTATTATAAAGTAGGTCACAGAATGACACAGAAAAATAGGTTTCTCAAGTATGCAACGCCCAAAAAGAATAATGGACATTTTAGCTTCTTTTTCATAGAAAATTAGGAAATACATGTGTTAGCAATGAACTGAAAATACAACATAATAGTTTTCATTGAATTTTTTTCTTTCTGGTTACTAGGTCTTGCTAGAGTCCTTCTAACCAATTATTTAATACTCATTTCATTGCATTCTGCACATTCAATTTGGTTATGATTTCTAAAAGTAATATACTTTATTTATAAGCTTCAGTATTTCATTGAATAAAACACAGAATATTAAGCTCAATATTATGGTGAAATTGAGTAAAATCTAAGATTATCAAATATCCTTATAATGAGATTTCATAGTATATAGGGAACAAAACAGAAATGAAATAACATACGATCATCCACATGCTATAGCTAGTGCAACTGGACTAACACATTATACAACAATCCCTTGACATTCATAAAAGATTAATGGTCTCAAGACAAAAGAACAAATTCCAAATGCATAGGCATTAATCTATTCCAGCACTAATTTTACCACCCTCCCTTAAAAATAATGTCTACCTTTCTTAAAAGTCTATTCTAAGTCAAACTTTCTATCATAGGCCAAGGGTTCAGAACAAATCTCCCCCAAAATATGCCACTTTGTCATATGGACTATTTTGAGCTGAAGGCAATCAAGACCCAGCAGACTAAAGAAAGATTTTTACCTCTTCCTTAAGCTACCTAAAATAATCCAGATAGAGGCATGGCCTGGTGTAGAAATAGAGTTATCAGGGAAAGATAAATTTTTTATCTGAATGACCTATCTGCAGGGCAAACATCTAATTACCACACATCTGATCTTCTTCTCTGCCCTTTGAAGCCTCAGGCCTCTGTCCAATTCCTTAGCTCAAGATGACATATAAGGCTCAACTGTCCAGCTTGTATTTAGATCCCATATTCTTAGGGAGGCCCCATACATATGTAATTAAATTTGTTGTTATGTTAATCTGTCTTATGTTAATTGATTATTAGATTTGATTATTAGAACTGCCAAAGGAATTAAAAGGGTAGAAGTAAATATTTTTCTCCTCAAAAATAGTCAGCTATGATTTCCATACACTTATTTTTTTAAGGTTTTTATTTTTATGGGGCGCCTGGGTGGCTCAGTTGGTTAAGCGACTGCCTTCGGCTCAGGTCATGATCCCGGGGACCTGGGATCGAGTCCCATATCAGGCTCCCTGCTCAGCAGGAAGCCCGCTTCTCCCTCTCTCACTCCCCCTGCTTGTGTTCCAGAGGCACAACCCAAGCAGGGGGAGTGAGAGAGGGAGAAGCAGTCCTCCCGCTGAGCAGGGAGCCCAATGCGGGGCTCAAACCCAGGACTCCGGAATCATGACCTGAGCTGAAGGCAGCCATTTAACGACTGAGTCACCCAGGAGCCCCTCCATACACTTATTCTGTGGATATAAGGGAAGAGCTGCGTGCTAATATCAGACCATCCTGAGTCCTTGGAGAGACTCCTTGAGAATAACCCATATTCATTAAAAAAAAAAAAATCACACACTGATGGTCACTATACACAACATTCTTGGTATTCATGAATAGTGTTTCCTTCAAACTGATGCTCCATGGACCTCCAGTATACAATTATTTATGGAAAACAGATAAAATTTTTAAACTCTATGTTTCCTCCTGTAAGCATTTAAACCAAAACTTCAATTTATATTATAGAAAGAATAATCTCAAATTATAGTATTCTTTAACTTCTAGTTATTCTGTTGACCTAAGTTTTAAGTGGTTTTATTTTCTTTCCTTGTTGATCTCTATGTTTTTTTTTAAATTTTTTAAATTTTTTATTTTTTATTTACTTCACAGAGAGAAAGAGATCACAAGTAGGCAGAGAGGCAGGCAGAGAGAGAGGAGGAAGCAGGCTCCCTGCTGACCAGAGAGCCTGATGCAGGCCTGATCCCAGGAACCTGAGATCATGACCTGAGCCAAAGGCAGAGACTTTAACCCACTGAGCCACGCCCGATCTCTATGGGTTTTACAGCATGTTTAGAAAATTAGGATTTAAGAAGATGCTATTATGGCATAGAAACTCAAAGATCTGAAATAATCCCTGTATGCTTGAAATTATTTTTATGTTTTATGTAAATAAATCTTGCTGTGCCTTCTGAGTTATTCCCTATTCATAAAGGGGAAGGACTTAAAGAGCACTAGTAATATAATTTTATTCTAAGATTCTCAGTAACATTAGACTTAATTCTAGCAGGGCTGATGCCTCTAAACCAAGTTACTTATCATTTTTGAGGTTTACTTGCAGTGCTATGGAAGTTTTAACTATAAAAACAAACAAAAATGTATTTTGTGTTTTTCTTCAGGCTAGAACTCCCGAATTAACTAAAAAAAAAAATCACTTGCTTTTGTGCCTACTAATGATGTGTTAGACATGAAAACTTAATTTTAATCTGTTGCTCAATTCTTTTCCTGTGGGTCTGGTGTTAGGCTGTTAGCAATCAGATGCTTGCATTTGTTGCAGAGGAAAAATTTTCATCTAAACTTTAAGGTTCTTTTGGCTGGTCTTAAGAACTAAATTGAAATGAAATAGATTAAGAGAAGAAAAATCACATTTCATTACATGTATACATGGAATCTAGGGAAACATGAGATATTTCAAATAAAGGGAAAATGAGGCATATAGGCCATTCTGGATGAAGGAGAAGGGGCAAGGATCTGTAGCTTCAAAAGGAAGCAGGCGATTCACAGGAAGAATAGAAAGAATAAACGTTTGGTAAACAAATGTTTGCTCCACCATACAGAAACAATGACTTTTGCTCATTGACAGAGCTGACTGTGCTCAAACAGGCCTTGCTCAGTTCCTCCCTGTCTACTTACATTAGCTTATATTATACTATAGTTATCTATGGTGATAGCTCCTTTCCTCGAGCAGGTCCTCTACCTAAATACTTTTAGGCAATTATGGGAGAGGCAAAAAACAAAACAAAACAAAAACCCAAAAGCTTTGAGTCTTCTGTTTCTTAAAAGTAATCAGCCCAAAATAATCTACATGCCAAAGAAACACATTTTGAGGTGGCAAATTTTGCTCCCCTACAAATCCTTCTAAACTAAGATATAGTAAATCAAGTTAGAGTATAGAAAGGAAACAAACAACACTAGGAAATGCTGAGAGCATCCAAGTGAATACAATAAAACCTAGGAACTTATTAAAGTCATTTAAATTTCCTGATCAGACATTGCCAAAGTCCTCCTAAAGTTTAATAAGTATATTTTACATTATGTCAGTCAAATCAGTAACAATCAGTTACCCTTTTCGTCAACTGGGTTTACAACCTACAGTGATACTGCAGTGCCTGTTGGAGAATTACCAAAAGAGGAATCAAAACCATCTTAATCCTGTTGTGGACCACAGCTGTATCTTTGGGAGACAAGGAGAATTTTGTGTTCTGAAAAGATAAATGTAAAACAAACCAAGAAAGCTTAAAGTTATAGTAAGACTTTTTTTGTAAAACGTTTTATTATCTTTTTTAATTCAAATTTTAGGTAGTTAACACACAGTGCAAAATTGATTTCTAGAGTAGAATTCAGTGATTCATCACTTACATACAACACCCAGTACTCATCATAACAAGTGCCCTCCTTAATATCCATTACCCTTCTAGCCCATTCTCCAAACACCTCCCTCCATCAACCCTCGGTTTGTGGTTTTGTTTTTTTTTTTTTTTTAAGATTGTACTTATTTTTTTTTGACAGAGAAGGAAGGACACAGTGAGAGAGAGAACAAGAGCAGGGGCAGTGGGAGAGGGAGAAGCAGGCTTCCCGCTGAGCAGGCTCGATCCCAGGACCCTGGGATCATGACCTGAGCTGAAGGCAGATGCTTAACAACTGAGCCATCCAGATGCCCCCGATAAGAGTCTCTATGGCTTGTTTCCCTCTCTCCTTTTTTTTGTCCCCATCCCATATGTTCATCTGTTTTCTTTCTTAAATTCCACATGAGTGAGATCTAATGGTATTCATCTTTGTCTGACTTATTTCACTTAGCATAATACACTCTAGCTCCATCCATGTCATTGCAAATGGCAAGATTTCATTCCTTCCGGTGGCTAAGTAATATTCTATTGTATGTATACCACATCTTTTTTTTTTTAGATTTTATTTATTTATTTGACAGAAAGAAACACAGCTAGAGATGGAACACATGGGGGAGTGAGAGAGTGAGAAGCAGGCTTCCCGCTGAGCAGGGAGACTATTGCGGGGCTTGATCCCAGGATTCCAGAATCATGACCTGAGCAGAAGGCAGATACTTAATGACTGAGCCACCCAGGCGCCCCATATCTTCTTTATCCATTCATCAGTCCATGGTCATTTGGACTTTCTCCATGGTTTGTTATTGTTGGTAATGTTGCTATAAACATCAGGGTGCATGGAAGAACAAACATTCTTAAAATGTCTATAGTACCCAAAGCAACCTATACATTTAATGCAATACCCATCAAAACATTGCCAACATTTTTCACAGAGCTAGAATAAACAATCATAAAATTTGTATGGGGGGGGCGCCTGGGTAGTTCAGTGGGTTAAGTGTCTGCTTTTGGCTCAGATGATGATCCCGGGGTCCTGGTATCAAGCCCTTGTGTTGGGATCTCTGCTCAGTGGGGAGCCTGCTTCTCCCTCTCCCTCTGCTTGCCTCTCCTCCTGGTTGTGCTCCCTCTGGCTATGACAAATAAATAAAATATTTTAAAAAAACCAATATAGTAATTAAACTCAAAGAATTAAAAAAAAGGAAAAAAGAAAAGAAAAAATTTGTATGGAACCACAAAAGGCTGTGAATAGCCAAAGCAATTCTGAAAAGGAAAAATAAAACAAAAAGATAAATTCAAAATGGATAAAGGACCTTAATGTGAGACAGAAAACCATCAAAATCCTAGAGAACACAGGCAGTAACCTCTCTTATCTCAACCAAAGTAACTTCTTACTAAACATGTCACCACAGGCAAGAGAAACAAAAGCAAAAATGAACTATTGAGACTTCAAGTGAAAAAGCTTCTGCATAGGAAAGGAAACAATTAACAAAACTAAAAGGCAGCCTACAGAATAGGAGAAGATATTTGCAAAGGACATATCTGATAAAGGATTCGTATCCAAACTCTATAAATAACTAATCAAACTCAATACCCAAAAAATAAATAACTCACTAAAGAAATGGACATAACAAATGGGCAGAAGACATGAATAGACACTTTTCCAAAAAAGACATCCAGGTGGCTAACAGACATATGAAAAGATGCTCAATATCACTCATCATCAGGAAAATACAAATCAAAACCAGGATGAGATACCACCTCACACCAGTCATAATGGCTAAAATTTACAACACAAGAAACAATAGGTGTTGGTGAGGATGAGGAGAAAGAGAAACCTGCTTGCACTGTTGGTGGGGATGCAAATTGAGGCAGCCACTCTAGAGAACAGTATGGAGGTCCTTGAAAATGTTAAAAATAGAATTACCCTTCAATCCAACAACTGCAGTACTAGACAATAACCCAAATGATACAAAAATACTGACTGGAAGGGATACATGCATCCTGATTTTATAGCAGCAGTCTCAACCATAGTCAAACTATGGAGACAGCCCATACAGTAAGACTATCAATTTGAGCCCCTAGCTGCATTTCCCAATGCAGTGAGGTCTGGTAAACTAAAAGGACCACATAAAAAAATGTTCCATTTTTCCTAAAGTTTTTCCTAAATAGCTTCATGTCAAAGCAGACCATACTCTGTTTTAATCCTTCTCTAATTTATTCAAAACACATTTTACTGAAAGTCTAAAATGTGATCAGTTATATGCTATAAGCTAAATATATATTCCTACATAAAATATACTCTACCTATGTTTCCAAAGTTTATAGTCTTGTGGGAAGGCAACAGTGAAACATAACAATACTAACAACATGCAATCATAAATATTGATAATGTTTGATACACGAAAACAATGACCTATTTGAGACACAGAAATAAAACACTAGTCATGAAGACTAGAAGATCTCTTTGAAGAAGGGACATTTTTGTCTGGTCCTGATAATAGGAGTTAACAACAAGGAGCTACCAGGGGAGGCCAAGTAAGCAGAAATGTTGATGATATGGCAGGTGTCCAAACTCAAGCCTCCTTACTTTCTAGAATCTGGCTGAGTAGCAAGAAAAGGCAGGAGGAAAAAAAATAGGCCTTATCTAACAGAGTACACCATTGGTTCATTGAATGTTTTAGCCATATGAGTAAAAGAGAAAAAAAGATGCTCTGATAAACTAAAATTTTAACCCTTCATCTACTTTTAAAAGTAAGCAAGGTTTATTTATTCTAACCTATTCATAAACTATCCTCCTCCTTTTGAAGGTGTTATATATGGAATAAGAAAAGGGTTAGCAAGTGGCCTTGAATTATTTCTCAGGGAAGCAACATATCAGATTTCAAGCACATGATTTTCCAGCAAGAAACATCTGGAGGCATTGCTTTCTCCTCTAATTAATGACTACTGTGTCATTAGTGAGTCTCACTAAAATGTCTTCACACCCACTTCTCCTTCCTGTCCCAATGAAGTATTCTTCTGCATGACTGTGACAATCCTTCCATCTGCGTTCTAGATTCCGTATGTTCTCACTTCTTCAAGCAATGATTTATATATCATTATCTTCTCACCCTCTATTGATTCTCTTCCCTCAGCATTTAACAAAATATTCATTTAAACCGCTCAAATGTTCAAAAGCAACTCCCCATCTATTCTCCATCTCCCCCATTATCACCACCATCAACACCAGCAATCTTACTATTTCTTTTAAAGTCCTCCTACCGTAGTTTCTTTTAAAAAGTTATCTAAATTCTCTACCTCTACTTCTCAATCCCCAGGTATCTCCCAACCCACTGGAATTGAGCTTCTTCTCTGGTCACAACAGTAACAAAAATGATCATTCTAATCATCAAAAACTTCCAATGATTATACATTATCTCTGAAACCTACTATAATCATGGCCATTTCCATTTCCCCAAAATTCCTTTCTCCCTTCAATTCTATGACTCCTCCTCAGATGTCCCTTATATCTTTTTCCTGCTATAGAGATTCCTTCTCAAATCTTCTAAAATATATGCATATTTGACAAAGAAACATAGTTCCAGGAATGTTCCCATTCTTTTCTCTTCTCTCTTCCTATTGAAGAGGTTCTGATTCTACATTATTAGTGTTTTTGATGATATTCATTCCCTGAAATGGTCTGGCTCTTCACAGTCTAGCTCTCTGAGTTTCACGGGGCATTAAATTAGGAGAAGAAAGTAGGAAATAGATCTTTCAGCAGAGTTTTAAAAGAGGATTGTAAAGAGGGTTAGGATTCTATTGAAGATTTCAGGAGAAATAAGTTGAGAAATTTTATTTGGTGAAAATGAAGTTGTAAGGGGAAAAATAGCATCTTAATAAAGTTTTCTCTATACTACATATATCTTTGCCAAAGTTTGATAAACACAAGAACTCTATTTTAAGGCACATTTATTTTATAGTTTCTGTTTCTTTTTTTTTAAAAAAAAAAGATTTTATTTATTTATTTGACAGAGAGATCACAAGTAGGTAGAGAGATAGGCAGAGAGAGAGGAGGAAGCAGGCTCCCAGAGAGCCTGATGCAGGCCTCCATCACAGGACCCTGAGATCATGACCTGAGCTGAACGCAGAGGCTTTAACCCACTGAGGCATCCAGGCGCCTGAGTCTCTGTTTCTTATAACAAAACTCCACCCTCAGACTAGAATGTATGTTTCATGTATTCAACTGAATTGTCTGCAGATTATAATAGAGGATGAGATGAGTATTTCATTTGTAAAAATTCATTAAGTTGTGCTGTGCTTATGATTCACCAATTTTTTTCTGTAAACCATACTTCAAAAAATATTTACCAAATTTTTTCTCATGATGAGTCTCTCCCATATCTAAATGTCCTACTTAGATTTAGCTCTTGATCTCCAGACATTTTTCAACTGCTTACCAGATAGCTCTAACACTATGTTCAAATGAAAAATCTTTTCCTACTTTTTTCCTATTTCTGTAAACAGAACCACAGCACAGCCAGTTTTTCAGAACAGATTTTTCTTCTCTATATAATAAAGGTTCTGATTCAGGCCCAAACTACACCTATTTCCTCTTCCCCATACACACATCTACTATCTTCATTGGTGCATGCAACTTTTCTATCCTACATACTATACTGGTCTGGTCTCTTTGAGGGCAATTATGAATCCCACTGTCTATTATTATTTGTTATTCCACAGATTCTGTTAAATAAAAATCTGAATATATCCCTGAATATATCCCTTCAGTCTCTTTGGTAGAGCATAAAAGCAGTCAACACTCATAGCATTTGCTACCTGAGGGGTAGAGGCTATTGTAAAAGACTCTGCAGCTATTAACTCATTTAATCCTTAACAAAATTTCATAAGGGAAGCTCTGTAAGTATCTCAATTGTATAGATATAAATTTGAGGCACAAAAAGATTCAGTAACATAACAATGGTTAAAACTTGGATTTGTACCAAGGCTATACAACTTCAGAAACCTGTTAACTAACCTATTGTGGTGATTGTTTCACAAAATATATGTTTATCAAATCATTATATCATACACCTTAAATTTGCAAAATGTTTTTTGTTGATTCTATTTCAATAAAGCTAGAGGAGGAAGGGGAAAGAAACTGCTATTAGCCAGCTCACAAGATCTGGTGTTTTCTGTTCTTTCATTGACTTCGTTTGAATTTCCTCAAAATGTCATGTTTTATGTTCTCCAAGACCTTTTACAATCTTTCCCATTCATTTGGGATACTCTCCCCATGGCCACATTCATACCAACCATGACTATTTAGTTAACTCCTCTTTCATAAAGGAATGAATATTACCTTCTACAAAGCATTCTCCTGACATCCCTATCTTTATCTTAGGAGATGTCAAATATATCTCTACCACTGTATATTACCTGCTGTTAAAATGGTATTTTTTTTTTTTTTGCTTATTTGTTATCCTTATTAAGAAAAAGATCAGGGGCGCCTGGGTGGCTCAGTTGGTTAAGCGACTGCCTTTGGCTCAGGTCATGATCCTGGAGGCCCAGGATCGAGCCCCACATTGGGCTCCCTGCTCCATGGGAAGCCTGCTTCTCCCTCTCTCACTCCCCTGCTTGTGTTACCTCTCTAGCTGCATTTCTCTCTGTCAAATAAATAAATAAAATCTTAAAAAAAAAAAAAAAAGAAAAAGGTCATGAGGCCATTCACTGTTTAACAACAGTAACTTAGGGACACCTGGGTGGTTCGGTTGGTTAAGTGTCTGCCTTCAACTCAGGTCATGATCTCAGGGTCCTGGGATTGAGCCCCATGGTGGGCTCTCTGCTCAGTGGGGAGCTCTCTGATCAGTGGGGAACCTGCTTCTCCCTCTGCCTCTGCCTGCCACTAGACTTGTGCTCTCTCTCTCTTTCTCTCTGCCAAATAAAATCTTAAAAAAAAAACAAGAGTAACTTATACATTCTTTTATACAAAATGGACAGACTATTTGCTTACTAAGTTGATGAGTAAATAAAGACCTAGAGAAGTAATATTTATGTGACTGATGATAAAATAAAAATAACTCCCCTTTGAGGATAATTTTTTCTTATGGAGATTATATGAGCTAATATATTTAGAGTATATTTTAGAATGCCTGGCATATGCATAAGCTCAAGAAACTATAATAAAGATAATATTAATATATTAATTTTAATGATTTTGAAATAGACCTCTCAAATTCTAAATTCCACTTTGCTTCTTGACAAACTTTTGCAGAATAGATGTAAAGAAAATGAGGGGAAAAGAATTAGAAACAGGTATGTTACAGTAGGAAAGAAAAGTCAAGAAAATTTGCAATGGGGATAACTCAAAATGTAAGCAATACTGAGAGGATCAATTTTGAACAATGAATGCAAGATATAGGAAGAAGAAAGCTTAACTATGGAAATTTAATATTCAACCCAGAAGTTGTATCAATAACCCCTTGAATTTAGTGAGCACTCAATAGACATTTGATTTTACTGGTTGATTAAATGTGATTAAATATTAAATTCTTTAGCAGATAAGATTAAGCCTGGTTCTTTGGACAGACTAAGGGCTGAGGAAAACAGTCTTCTTATATTCTTCTGAGTAAGGACAGAGAAGCAATAAAACAGATGCTGCTCTCCATCTTGCTTTCACTGTGTGTGTGTGTGCATGTACACATGCACCAGTGCTCAGAGATGTTTGTCAAAGCCATTTATTGCTAAGTGAAAGATTAAGAAAGAGATTGTGGAAACTCTTATTTAAGTGCCTAATACACATATTCTTATCTTATTATGAATGTACACAATGATTTCTTAAGAAACAGGCTCTTGGGCACCTGGGTGGCTCAGTGGTTTAAAGCCTCTGCCTTCGGCTCAGGTCATGATCCCAGAGTCCTGGGATTGGCCAGCGTTGGACTCTCTGCTCAGCAGGGAGCCTGCTTCCTCCTCTCTCTCTGCCTGCCTCTCTGAGACTTGTGATCTCTCTCTCTGTCAAATAAATAAAATCTTAAAAAAAAAAAAAAAAAAGAAACAAGCTCTTCATTACAAGTCAATCTCCTCTAGATCCAGTGTCAGCACTGAGGAAGGAGGGAAACTTGCTATGGAAAATAAGGCATTTGTTATTTGGAATCTTTTTTCCTTCAGCTTGTCAGATATTCCATGACCACTGTGACACAGTCTAGCCAATTTTGAACTGCATCAGCTTTTCTCTTTCCAGCATCCAGAGTGTCTCCAGCAGTTTCCCAGATCCGTAGAAGGGGAGGGAAGTTAGCCACTTTGAAAGGCAGCTTCAGGGACACAGAAAGTATTTTAAAAAAAGAGTTACTTGGTGTCAGAGGGTACGGAGATCCAGGTTTTTCTCTGTATATGCCTAAATTTTTTGTTGATATATATATAATATATATATTACTTTCAGGTATACAACATAATGAATTTGAAACTGGTAACCAAAGAGTTAATGGGACCACTAAATGCAGCTGTACACTAATAAGCACTGCTGCAACTTTTCACTCAGGCCTTTTTCATTTGTCTTTAAATTTCCCTGACCTCCTGTGGGGAAGCAGATTTGAGGCTTGCTCTCCCATCTCCTCATTTGGCTGCCTCTTGAACAAACCCTTTCCTTGCTGCATACTCAATGTCTCAGTGATTCTCTTTCCTGCACATCAGGCAGATGAACTTTGGTTTTGTTACAATTTGATATTTGTATATACTGCAAAATGATTACCTCATAAGTGTAATTAACATCCATCACTATATATAGTTACAATTTTTTTCCTTGTGATGAGGACTTTTAAGACGATAATTTTAATTGAATTAATGATTATTTGAACAATTGCAAAGACTGAAAGTCCTGCTTTGTTCATGTTGCTAGATCTTCTAATTAGCTCTCAGCTTCAAGAAGAATATAAGTAGACAGTGAAAAAGAACAACAGTATCTAGCCAGGATGTTCAGTCAAATAAATCTAGAAAATTAGGAAGTAATACAGGCAAGAAACAGCATTTTCCACATATTAGCTGCTAGGAGGTTCAAAGAGCAACAAGCCCACCAATATTGTATCACTTCTAGTTCTCTTGTAAAAAATAAATAAATACATGCACATGTACAAATACAAAGACAAAAAGCAATTTATTAACACTGTGTCAATTAAGCTAAAGATATGTCGAAATTCTCTTAAAAAAATGAACTATTGTTTTAAAGTGAATCTGAGCTTTACCTGAGCCCCAAATTTTTATTGTTACTTTTTATTTATGGTTTATATATATAGCATGTGTTGTAGCAATTTCAGCTGATTTATAAAGTCACAATTTCATTTTTAAAACTCAATTAGGTATCACTAATAAAACCTGATCAATTTTAGGAAGGCAATCCTCAGAACATAAGAGCAATATTTTTGTCATAAGACATGAAATCAGAAAAAATATGAACTCATCATTGAAAACTATTCTCTTACTTGACGAATTTGTTCAAGCACAGATTTAGGTTGAAATGTGAAAAATGCTTTAGAATAATATTAGGAAGACCCTAAAGGTTTTTCTTACTTTGTGATCTATTTGTTTCTGTGAGTGTGTGTCTGTGTGTATGTATGTGCTTACAGTCCCTTGTCATAACTCTATGTCAATATATTCTAGTAGATGGGAGAAAAACCAAAATAAACCAAAACAATATGAACCAATTTTTTAAAATCCATCACAAAGTATAACATAAAGTTGAAATGAATCATGCCTTACCACAAAAACAAAATATATAGATCAGAAAACAAGCCTATGAGCTTGCGCAAAAATGATACTCAAATTGCCCATGACCTTTGTATTGAAGAAGAAAATAGATCCTGTGCTGTCTCATGGCAAATCTAAGGGCTGTTTAATGGCAGGTCCAAATCTCATCTGTTTTCAATTTCACATTTCCAAATACCTCTGGCAAAAATATCTAAATGACTATGAATACTCATAACATTTCCCAGACTACATTTCATACTCTAAATTATCGAATCAATGCAAATCAATGCTTATTAATGTTACCTATTCCTTGAAAATTTTACTTTTTCATAAGTATTCATTTTAACCAAAGTACAAGTAAATATAATCTGTTAAAGGTCCTAGGAGGAAAATATTTTATTTTTCCCTTAATCAATTGCAAATAGAAGCAATATTGCAACCTAACATGACTAGTCCACGAATCTCCATTTACTTAGCAGTAATTCAGTGTAATCTACCATGCAACCCATGCTGTTGATTCAGTCACATGAAGACTGAAAGACCAGCTTTATTCATTTGGCTAGATCCTATAATTAGAAGACAAAACATAGTGTTTCAATGATCTAGTAAAAGAAAGAATGAAAAGTGAATTTAAGTTACCCCGTGATCAGTTCTGAATGTTTTATGTTTCAGAATTTTTTTAAAGATCTTATTTATTTATTTGACAGAGAGAAACACAGGGAGAGAAGAACACAGGCAAGGGGAGTGAAAGAGGGAGAAGCAGGCTTCCCGCCAAGCACAGAGCCTGATGCAGGGCTCAAACCCAGGACTCTGGGACCACGACCTGAGCTGAAGGCAGACATTTAATGACTGTCTCAACTAGGCGCCTGTTTTAGAATTCTTTAAGGCACACCAAGTATGTGTACTTTGGGACAGAACACATATTCACTTGGATTCAACAAAAATTTAAGATCCTATTATATGCAAGGAATTCTACTAAGTATTGTGGAACTGTATCAATAAAAAAGAAATCTTGCCTACAAAGAGCTGGTGGAATAGTACATTAGACAAGCATACATAAAATAATTCTAAAGCAAAGTTTAATGGGATATGGCTATGGAAGACTTCCAAACTGCTAATATAGGCAGTGATGGAAATACTTCTTTTACCTCCTGAGATTATGAAATGATTCATGAAGGAGAAGGTGGTATTTGAGAGATCCATGAAAGACTGACAACTCTTTGACAAAGGTGGATGAAAGAGCAATGTAGAAAGATTCATTTTAAAGGTATGGATACTAGGGGCACCTGGGTGGCTCAGTGGTTAAATGACTGCCTTCGGCTCAGGTCATGATCCTGGAGACCCAGGATCAAGTCCCACATAGGGCTCCCTGCTCGGCGGGAAGCCTGCTTCTCCCTCTCTCACTCCCTCTGCTTGTGTTCCCTCTCTGGCTGTGTTTCTCTCTGTCAAATAAATAAAATCTTAAAAAAAAAAGGTATGCATACTAAAATGTACAGGTGTTTTCAAAACATAATTATTTTATTTATTTATTTATTTATTTATTTAGTTAGTTAGTTAGTTAGTTAGTTAGTTGACAGAGAGAAACACAGCTAGAGAGGGAACACAAGCAGGGGGAGTAGGAGAGGGAGAAGCAGGCTTCCCGCCAAGCAGGAAGCCCGATGCGGGGCTTGATCCCAGGTCTCTGGGATCATGACCTGAGCCAAAGGCAGTTGCTTAATCAACTGAGCCACCCAGGTGCCCCAAAACATAGTCATTTTCTGTGCCCAGATTATTATGGGGAAAAATGCAAAGCAAGGCTTAAAGGGCAGATGTCACAACACCTTATTTAGAAAATGAGAATTTTGTATAGAGTAAGAAGAAAGCAATATTATTCAAGGAAGAAAGTGATATGGTCAGAATCAAGCTCAAGATTAGTCTTGGACTATCATTTATGGAATGATGATATGAAAAGTAGACTAATTCCTCTAGCAAAACAATCACAACTGATAAAAATCATATATATCTCCTACTCACAGGCAGAGGCTCTAACCTAAGCATAGCAGGCAAAAAGTCCTGGGTTCCTAGAGGCCCTTGCCCCAGCTCATTCACTGGGTGGAAGCTCCACACCAGAAGAAACAAGTAGACAAGACCAAAGGCTCCTGCTCTATCCAGGGCATTGCCTGTAAAGCAGTGCCATTATGCCAGTGCCCACTCCAGAGCAGTGGTGCAGAGATTTTGCACAATGGGAAGAGGCCATCTGTAAAAACAGAGAGTCAAAGCTCTCTCCAAAAGAACTGACTGAGACTGAGAAAGTTCAAGCCTATGGGTGCTCTTGACAATAATGGAGACTTTGGTAGTAAACAAATAAGAGGAAGCTGGTAACTACATAAGAACTTCAAACTAAACCATATGCAAACTAGTCTACTAGCAGGAAAAGAGACACCTAAGAAGACCTCTCCTGGAGTCAGAACTAACCACAAGGGCTGGTCTCAAAAACCCCCCCTGCAAAGGTTCTTAAATTAAGTGGTTTTGTAAAAAAAGAGAAAAGTCAATAAAATACTAGCAAAACACATTCTACAACATATAAAAAGTAATATACACCATGACCATGTAAGATATATGTCATGAATGCAAAGTTGAACAGCCAAAACAGAATTTATATAATACACATTTATCAAAAGAGTAAAAGACAAAAACCACATATCATTTCAATAAACACAGGGAAAGAATTTGACAATATTCAACACACCTTCATGATAAAACCACTCAAAAAACTAGATATGTAATAGCTAGGAAAGTATCACAGTATACTTAATTGTGAAAGACTGAATGGCTTGCCCACAAGATGAGAATGGAAGACAAGGATGGCCACTTGTTTTCCATTTTTCCCCATAATAATCTGGGCACAGAAAGTGACTTCTTTTAAACATTATACTACAGGTTCTAGTCAGGTTACTTAGGAAAAATAGTAAAATAAAAGGCACCCAAGTGAGCAAAGAATTAAATATATGTACACTTCTATATTTCAAAACTTAAAACTATGATAAACTAGAGTTTGGTAGTGGTATAAGGCTAGACACATGAATTAATGGAACATAATGGAGAGTCCAGAAATAAACGTTCATATTTACAGTTAACTGATTTTCAACAGGGCTGCCCAGACAATTCAATGGAGGAAGAACAGTCTTTTCAACAAATGGAGTTAAGATGACTGAATATCCACCATTAAAAGAATGAAGTTGGAACCGTCTCTCATATCATATAAAAAAATTAACTCAAAATGGAATTGTTAAGAGATAAAGCTATTAATAACTCAGAAGAAAAGATAGGGATAAATCTTTGTGTACTTGGACTAGGTAATGGTATCTTAAATATGACACCAAAATCTGAATGCTTGGGTGACTCAATTGGTTAAGTGCCTGCCTTGAACTCAGATCATGTTCCCAGGGACCTGGGATGGAGTCCCGTACTGGACTCCTTGCTCAGTGAGGAGCCTGTTTCTTCCTCTGCCTGCCACTCCCCCCTACTTGTTCTCTCCCTCACTCTCTCTCTGTCAAAATTAAATAAAATATTTTAAAAAATGAAAAAAAAGAAAGATTAAAATATGATACCAAAATCAAAGCACAAGCAACAAAAGAAAAAAATATTGGACTTCAACACAAATAAAAAGTTCGGTTCTTCAAAGGACACCATCAAAGAAATGAAAAGACAACCCACAGAATGGGAAAAAAATATTTGCAAATCATATATAGCTTGTATCTTGAATATATAAAGAATTCTTACAGATCAATAATGTACAAATAACCAATTAAAATGGGCAAAATATGTCTAAATAAACATTTCTCCAAAGGAGACCTACAAAATGGCCTATAAGCACATGAAAAGTGCTTAATGTCATTAACCATAGGAGAAATGCAAATTGAAACCACAACGGGGTATCAGTTCACACACAATGGCATGGCTATCATCAAAAAGACAGATAATAGCAAGTGCTAGTAAGAACCTGAAGAAATTAGAACCCTAATTCACCACTACTGAGAATGTAAACTGGGGTAGCTCCTTTGAAACAGTCTTACAGTTCTTCTAAATATTAAATACAGAGTTAGCATATGACCCAGAAATTTCATTCATAGGTATATAACCAAGATAAAATGAAAAAACATGTCACACAAAAAAATTATTTGCATGTAAATGTTTGCAGTAGCATTATTCATAGTGGAAAAAATATTGAAAATCTATGCAATGGAAAACTGGCAATAGAACGAAATGAAGTACTGATTGACACATTGCCACATGAATGAGCTTTGAAAACATTTTGCTAACTAAAATAAACAAGTCAGAAAAGACCACATATTCTATAATTACATTTTTTTAAGATTTTATTTATTTATTTGACAGAGAAACACAGTGAGAGAGGGAACACAAGCAGGGAGAGTGAGAGGGGGAGAAGCAGGCTTCCTGCGGAGCAGGGAACCCAATGCAAGGCTCCATCCAGGGACTCTGGGATCATGATCTGAGCCAAAGGCAGATGCTTAACAACTGAGCCACCCAGGCACCCCATCTATAATTACATTTATATGAAATATCTAGAATAGGTAAATCTATAGACAAAAAGTAGGTTTCTGGTTGCCAAGGGCTAAGGGAACTGGGGTAAATAGGGAGAAGCTATTAATAAGTATGATGTTTCCTCTGGGGATAATGGCAATGCTCTCAAATTGACTGTAGTGACTGTGGTTAAATTATTCATTTTAAATGGGTTAACTGTATGGTATGTGAAATATGTCAAAATAAAGTTATTTTTTTTTAAAAAGGAGATTAAAAGTAGAAAGCAGAGGAGAAATGCTA
>PITA01001288.1:171698-204449 GCA_004023965.1 Spilogale gracilis
GGGGGGGGGGGGGGGGGGAGAAGCAGGCTCCTAAGCAGAGAGCCCTATGTGGGGTACAACCTCAGGACCCTAGGATCGTGACCTGAGACAAAGGTAGACACTTAACTGACTGAGCAACTCAGGCACCTCTAGATTTACATTATTTTTTTTTAAGATTTTATTATTTATCTATTTGACAGACAGAAACACAGCTAGAGAGGGAACGCAAGCAGGGGGAGTAAGAGAGGGAGAAATAGTCTTCCTGCTGAGCGGGGAGCCCGATGAAGGGCTCGACCCCGGGATTCCAGGATCATGACCTGAGCTGAAGGCAGACACTTAACTACTAAGCCAACCAGGCGCCGCTAGCATATTTTTGAAAAGACAAAAGATGTTTCTCTTGAGAAATCAAAACTGTGTTCGTACTTTGGTGTTTCTTCTATACAAAATATTGTGTTATTATAGAAAAGAATCCGTGCTTCTCATAATAGTTGAAAGCCGACCTTTACTTAATTTCTAAAGTTCACAAAATTTGGTAATTATTAAATTATGGTTGCAATTTTGCTGATTCATTTTTAAATTTTAATTCAATTAATTGACATGTAATGTAGTTTTTTCTAACTTCCATCTCCTCTTTCTACTGATAATTTTTTATACTAGTTGTAATGTTTCTTATTAAGCTTTATACTTTCATTTTTTTATTACATTATTTTACTTTTTCAGTGTTCCAGGATTCATTGTTTATGCCCCACACCCAGTGCTCTATGCAATTCGTGCCCTCAATACCCAGCAGCAGGCTCACCCACCCCTCCACCCCCCTTCCTTCCAAGACCCTCATTTTGTTTCTGAGTTCAAAGTCTCTCATGTTTCATACTCCTACCTTATTTACTCAGTTCATACTTCCTTGCCTTCTCCTACTGTCCTCCATATTACTCCTTATGCTCCACAAGCAAGTGAAATCATATGATGTTTGACTTTCTCTGTTTGGCTTATTTCACTCAGCATAATCTCCCCCAATCAGGTCCATGTTGCTACCAACTTGGGTATTCATCCTTTCTGATGGAGGCATAATATTTTGTTGTATATACGGACCATATCTTCTTTATCCATTCCTCTGTTGAAGGGCACCGTGGCTCTTTCCACAGGTTGGCAATTGTGGCCATTGCTGCGATGAACATTGGGGTCCATCTGGCCCTTCTTTTTACTACATCTGTATCTTTGGGGTAAATGCCCAGTAGTGCAATTGCAGGATCATAGGGTAGCTCTATTTTTAATTTTTTTAAGGAATCTCCACACTGTTTTCCAAAGCGGCTGCACCAACTTGCATTCCTACCAGCAGTGTAAGAGGGTTCTCCTTTCTCCACATCCTCTCCAACACTTGTTGTTCCCTGTCTTATTAATTTTGGCCATTCTGACTGGTGTAAAGTGGTATCTCAGTGTGCTTTTGATTTCAATTTCCCTGATAGCTAATGATGGTGAACAGTTTTTCATGTGTCTGTTAGCCATTTGAATATTTTCTATGGAGAAGTGCCTCTTGATGTCTCCTGCCCGTTTTTTGATGTGATCATCATTTTTTTTTTTGGTTGCTGAGTTTGAGGAGTTCTTTATAGATCTTGGATATCAGCCCTTTGTCTGTAGTGTCATTTGCGAATATCTTCTGCCATTCCATGAGCTGCCTCTTTGTTTTGTTGACTGTTTCCTTTGCTGTGCAGAAGCTTTTTATTTTGATGAAGTCCCAAAAGTTCATTTTTGCTTTTGTGCCCTTTGCCTTTGGAGACCTGTCTTGAAAGAAGTTGCTGTGGCCGATGTCAAAGAGGTTACTGCCTATGTGTTCTCCTCTAGGATTTTGGTAGATCCCTGTCTCACATGAGGTCTTTCATCCATTTTGAGTTTATCTTTGAGTGTGGTATAAGAGAATGGTCAAATTTCATTCTTCTATATGTAGCTGTCCAATTTTCCCAGCACCATTTATTGAAGAGACTATCTCTTTTCCACTGGGTCTTTTTCCCTGCTTTGTCGAAGATTATTTGGCCATAGAGTTGCAGGTCCATATCTGGACTCTGGACTCTGTTCCACTGGTCTGTGTCTATTTTTGTGTTAATACCATACTGTCTTGGTGATCACAGCTTTGTAATAAAGCTTGAAGTCAGATAACGTGATTCCTCCAGTTTTGTTTTCCTTTTTCAACATTTCCTTAGAAATTTGGGATCTTTTCCGGTTCCATATAAATTTTAGGATTGTTTGTTCCAGCATTTTGAAAAATGTTGGTGGAAAAAACAAGAAAAGCACATGAACTGTTGTGTTGACAATGTATTTGGGTAGTTTGGTGTGTGTGCGTGCACACATGGATCTCTTGGTGGCGATGAACGCGTGGGTGGTGTTTTCACCAAGCATCATGTTTCCCAATCAAGTTTGCTTTGTAGACCCTGTGGGCTTCAAGGTCCTTTGTAATAAAAGGGAAATGCTCTGTCACACTTTCCTATAAGTTACTGCATTGTAATACATTCTGTTACACTTTCATTGGCTCTTCCCTGGTGGACACCTCTGTTAATTTCAAAGTCATTACATGTGTGTGTTACGAGTTGGGTTTTCAAGCCTTTTGACACTCAGGGCGTCTGGTCCTCTGAGATGGGTCTTCAGCTCTGCAGAATGCTCGTAGCTTCCTTCTTCCTTGTGCTGCACTATGGGAAGTCTAGCCAGGTAGCCAGCCCAGGCACCACCATGGAATGCCACAGACACAAGACGGAGTGCCTTTGCAGGTGCAGTGCGCCCTGGCGAGCCAGCACTGGGATCCCTGTGGGGTCGTCTCAGCTTCTCATGTGGAAAAAAAAGTCTAATTTTTGCTAATTCTTTCAGTTCTTGCACAGTGAAAATCACTGTGATTTGTATATATACCCTAGGAAAATTTTACTTCTGCCTAATTTATGTAATAATACCATTCATTCCAGATTTCTTTAATAAAACTTTGTAACTTAAAAAAAAAGTTGGTGGAATTTCAATTGGGATGGCATTGAAAGTATACATTGCTCTGGGCAGTATAGACACTTTACAATATTTATTCTTCTGATCCATCAGCATGAAATGCTCTTCCATCTTTTTCTGTCTTCTTCAATTTCATTCATAAGTGTTCTGTAGTTCCTTGAGTACAAATCCTTAACTTCTTTGGCTAGGTTTATTCCTAGGTATCTTAGGCTTTTTGGTGCTATAGTAAGTGGAATTGATTCTCTGATTTCCCTTTCCATATTTTCACTGTTAGTGTACAAGAACGCAACTGATTTCTGTGCATTGATTTTGTATCTTACCACATTACAGAATTGTTGTATGAGTTCCAATAGTTTGGGGGTAGAGTCTTTTGTGTTTTCCATATAAAGTATCATGTCACCAGCGACGAGAGAGAGAGAGTTTGACTTCTTCTTTGCCAATTTTAATACCTTTTATTTCTTTTTGTTGTCTGATTGCTCTTGCTATGACTTCTAACACTATGTTGAACAGTAGTGGCCAGAGTGCGCATCCTTGTCTTGTTCCTGATTTCAATGGGAAGGCTGTCAGTTTTTCTCCATTGAGACTGATATTTGCTGTGGGTTTTTCATACAGAGATTTTATGAAGTTGAGGAATGTCCCCTTTATCCCTATATTTGACGGATTTTAATAAGGAACGGATGCTGTATTTTGTCAAATGCTTTCTCTGCATCAGTTGAGAGGACCACGTGGTTCTTCTCTTTTCTCTTTTTTTTTAAGATTTTATTTATTTATTTGACAGAGAGAAACACAGTGAGAGAGGGAACACAAGCAGAGGGACTGAGAGAGGGAGAAGCAGACTTCTCACCGAGCAGGAAGCCCGATGTGGGGCTTGATCCCAGGACTCCAAGATCATGACCTGAGCCGAAAGCAGTTGCTTAACCAACTGAGCCACCCAGGTGCCCCTCTTCTCTCTTCTCTTACTGATTTTTTCTATCACATTGATTGATTTGCAAATGTTGAATCACCCTTGCATCTCAGAAATAAATCCCACGTGGTCATGGCGGAAAATCTTTTTAACGTACTGTTGGATCCTATTTGATAGGATCTTAAGAATCTTGACATCCATGTTCATCAGGGATATTGGTCTGAAATTCTCCTTTTTGGTGGGGTCTTGGCCTGTTTGGGGGGTTAAAGTAATGCTGGCTTCATAGAAAGAGTCTGGAAGTTTTCCTTCTGGAAGTGTTCCTTCTGTTTCCATTTTTTGAAACAGCTTCAAGAGAATAGGTATTATTTCTTCTTTGAAGAAATTCCTCAGGAAATCAGTCAGGTCCTGGGCTCTTGTTTTTTTGTTGTTGTTGCTGTTGTTGTTTTTTAAAGATTTTATTTATTTATTTGACAGAGAGAGATCACAAATAGGCAGAGAGACAGGCAACTGATGGAAGGCTGTCAGAGAAAGAGGGGAAAGCAGGCCCCCCACCAAGCAGAGAGCCTGATGTGGGACTCGATCTCAGGACCCTGAGATCATGACCTGAGCTGAAGGCAGAGGCTTAACCCTCTGAGCCACCCAGGTGCCCCAAGGTCTTGTTTGTTGATTTTCTGTTTAGACAATCTGTCCATTGCTGACAGTGGTGCATGAAGATATCCTACACTTAATATATTTGTATCAATATGACTCTTTATTTTGCTTAACAGTTGCCTTACATAACTGACTGCTCCCATGTTGGGGGCATAAATATTTACAACGGTTAGATCTCTTGGTGGATAGACTCTTTAAGAATGATGTAGTGTCCTTCTGTATCTCTGACTACAGTCTTCAGAATAAAATCAAATTTATCTGATATGAGGATTGCTACCCCAGCTTTCTCCTGAGGCCTGATGACATGAAAGATGGTTCTCCACCCCCTCACTTTCAGTCTAGATGTCTCTTTAGATTCAAAATGTGTCTCTTGTAGACAGCATATGGACAGGTCCTGTCATTTCATCCAGTCTACAACCTTGTGCCGTTTTCTTGGAGCATTTAGGCCATTCATGTTGAGAGTGATTATTGATAGATACACTTTTATTGACATCATGTTGCCTGTGAATTTCTTGTTTCTATATATTGTCTCTGTAAATTTCTGTTCTGAGTCACTCTTGGGTTCCTTCCTCTTTTATAGTATCCCCCTTAATATTTCTTGTAGCGCTGGCTTGGTGGTCACATAATCTTTTATACCTTGCTGGTCCTGGAAGCTCTTTATCGCTCCTTCCATTTTGAAAGTCAGCCTTGCTGGGTACATTATCCTTGGTTGCATATTTTTTTCATTTAATTTCCTGATTATGTCTTTCCAGCCCTTTCTGGCTTTCCAGGTTTCTGTGGACAGGTCTGACATTATTCTGATGGTCCTCCCTCTGTACATAATGGATCTCTTCCCTCTAGCTGTCCTTAAGATATGTTCTTTGAATTTATAATTTGTGAATTTCACAATTATGTGCCTGGAGGTTTTTCTAGCTTCATTGATCTTGGGGGTGGTGTTCTCTCTGCCTCTAGGACATGAGTACTTGTTTCATTCCCCAGATTAGGGAAATTTTCAACCAGAATTTGTCAACTAAATCTTCTAGTCTTCTCTCTCTCTCAACCCCCTCAGGGATTCAAATAATTCTGATTTTGGAACATTTCATGGTATCATTTATTTCCCTAATTCTATTTTCATGGGATTTTAGCTGTGTGTTCTAAAATTTCTCCTGCTCCTTCTCAATCAATCTGTATTCTAGATTACTAATGCAATCTTCTGTTTCACTTACCCTAACTTTTAAAGTACTTAGATTAGATTGGATATCATTGATAGCATTTTTAACCTCTGCCAGGTTGGCTTTCACTTCTGCCCTTAGAGATTCTATCTTGCCACTAATGGTCTTTTCCAACATAGCCATTGCTTGGATGATTGCTACCCTGAATTCCAGTTCTGTCATATTGTTTGTGTCCATATCCAGTAGTTCTGTGAAAGGGGTTGCAGTCTCTGAGTTCTTCTGTTGGGTGTTCCTCCTCTGAGTCATATTGGTGTGGGGTTATTGAGGGGATATAGAGCTGAATATATCAACCATGATGCAGTCGAGTTCCCTGTTAGAAGGTTTCAGAACAATCAGAAGTCACCACCGAAATGGAAGAAGAAAGAAAAAAGAGAGAGAAAGAGATAAAAGAAACAAGAAAAAACCTGGCCAAAATGGGCCCCAATGGTAGGATTTATATGGCACAAAAACAAAAAAGAATAAACCAAAAGACCATCAAAAGTAAAAGAAAGGGGAAAAATCAAAAAGCAAAACCCAGCCAAAATGACCCCCAAGAATATTTCTATAGTACAAAGGCAAAAACAAATACACAGAAACACTGACAGAAGAATAAGATGGGAAGGTGAGTACAAGCCTTCTTTATGAGGGAGGAATATATTTCAGTTCCTCCTGGGTATATCTTGTTATTGTTAGAGGACTCAACTTTCTGGAAATACAGGGAAATTAAAACTGGTTTATATATAGGGGTAGTATTGAATAGGAATGATGGATTACCTTGAAGTTTAAATCTATATGTATATTTAAAAAAAGGAAGGGAAAGAAAGAAAGAAAGAAAGAAAGAAAGAAAGAAAGAAAGAAAGAAAAGAAAGAAAGAGAAAGAAAGAAAGAAAGAAAGAAAGAAAGAAAGAAAGAAAGAAAGAAAGAAAGAAAGAAAAAAGAAAAAAGGAAGAAAAATGAAAAAATCAATCACCGGTGTATGTATGAAAAAAATTCAAGTTAAAAAGATATTATGGAATGTTGTATTAAATATCAAGTTGCAATAAAAAGTGGTTTAAAAAAGAAAAGAACAGGAATCGTGAGAATGCATTTAAAATTAAAGAAAAAACTTAAAAAAATAAAAAATAAAAAATAATAATGAAAAGAAGTTAAAAAAGTAAAATGAAAAGCTGTATCTATAAAATATACAGGCTTTGGGGTAATACTGGGAGCTTGTTTGTTCCCCTGATGTTGGAGTTTTACAGTTTTATGGAGACCCTTTGGTAGTTGTCCTCTTGTTCTTCTGGCTTGCCTTCTGGGCTAGGGACCTGCTGCGGTGTTTTTCAGTCAATGTTGCTTGGGCTGAGTCTCCCCGCCCCTATCAAGGGCCTGGGTTATATGGAAACTGATTTTTCAGGCTTTTGTTCTCTGGAGGTTTTCGTTCTTTTGCAGCTTTTTGGAGAGTCAGGGCAAAGTAAGCTGTCCACACCCAGACCTCCATCTCAGAGAGAAGCCTCAGTCATCTCCCCTCTGGATGGTCCGAGACACACAGACTCTCCCTCTCCACTCTCCTCTATACCCCACCACCTCTCACAGATACCTCACACCCCCAGTTGCCAGCCAGAATGGTGCCCAATGCCCCCGCTTGTTCCTTCACTCCCGTGCCACACAAACCATGAGTGATAACGGGTTGTGCAAGCTTGTCACTGTCAACTGCTTTCTGGAGCCCACACCCAAGCTGGATGTTCTCAGACCTGGCAGTCCCACAGGTCAAAGGCTGCGGGAAGAGTGACCTCCGGTGCAGGTCACACTCTCAGCCCACACAGTGGTGCTAGCACAATTTCAGGGACTACCCCCACCACCACGTTTACTCAGACACCGGGGAGCCCCTTCTACCATCGGCCCCAGACCGCAGTTTTATGTCCTTGCCAGTAGCCATGAGATTCCCACAGTTGTCTCTTAAAACCTTTGGTTTTTTAATGCTTTTAATCAGACTGCAAGTTGATGCTGGTCCCCAAGCACTGGGCACTTTCTTACTGGGGTATTACTTTCCTATGGGTTGCTTCTGGTGGCTCCCTCCCCCTTCTGTTTCTCCTCCAAAATCAGTCTGAATGCTCCTGCTCTGCTTTATGTCTCCACTGATGCTCTTCTGCCCCCGTAGAGATTTAGAAATGTGTAGTCTTACATCTCAGGCTTTTTTCATGGGCATTCAGAGTGTTCTCATAGATATTGAGCTCATTTCAGGGGAGCGTTTGAAACAGGGTCCCCTATTTCTCTGACATCTTGCCCCCTCCCTCTACTGATAATTCTTATTTTAAAATTAAACACATCATTCTTTGCAGGGCCTCAGGGTGCTCCAGACCAAATCGAGAGTTCTTTACAAATAACCCCATAAAGCCCATACTCAGCCCTACTATATCGACATATAATGTATTATTGGCTTCAGAGGTAAAGGTCTGTGATTTATCAGTCTTATATAATACTTTGTTGATTATTTTTACCTATATAGTTGTACATTACACAATACAGCATTTTGGTTATGTTTCCTTTTACAAGCCCAAATATAAATCTAAAATCCCATGTTCTTTTCATTTGATTATTCAAGTAATAAAATATGAACTTTTTTTTTTTGCAAGAACAAACTTTGCAATGTCTTCAGAGTGAATATTAAGGGCAAAATTTGATGAAACTGAAGTTCATAGAAGATGAACAAGATGATGCATGCCTGGAATGATTTATGAAGAATTATTAAAGAAGGGAAACTAAATTTGGAAAACATGGAAAAGCAGATGCCTAACTAGAAGCATAATTATATATGAATATTTGATAGATGTCAAAGGAAGGAGAAGTGACACATAGAAGTCACAAATACAGAGAATAAACACTGCCATGCTGATTTTAAAAAAGAAAACAAAAATCAAAAGGAAAGCTAAAAAGGGAAACTAATGAAATAATCTGATATTGAATTTTTTTGCTAGATTACAAGATACCCAATATGTTTTTTATTGTGTTGGTATAAAAGACCAAAGTTATGGTGATTATTACCTATTATTCCTATTACTTTAAGAAGCAAAAAATGGGGCAACTGAGCAAAGAGTTGGGCATTATATGTCAATAATCACTTTTCAGAAATATGACTTTGAGAGATGTTAAACAACCTAACTATGCTAATTTTTAATAGCCATATCTCCTAACACCGAATTCCGTGACTAGAGTAGTATGGGTAATTGGAAAATATTGATTTTCTTGTTTTTCCATGTTTTATTTTTAATTGAAGTACAGCTGACCTACAATATTAGTTTCAGGTGTGCAACAATGTGATTAAACAATTATATACATTACAAAATGCTCACCACAATAAGCATATTACAATATTATTGACTATGGGGCTCCTGGGTGGCTCAGTTGTTAAGCGTCTGTCTTTGGCTCAGGTCATGACCCCCAGAGTCCTGGGACTGAGCCCTACTTCGGGCTCCTTGCTCAAGGGGAAGCCTACTTCTCCCTCTCTCACTCCCCCTGCTTGTGTTCCCTCTCTCACTGTGTTTCTCTCTCTGTCAAGTAGAAAAATAAAATCTTTAAAAAATAAAAAATATATGATTGACTATATTCCCTATGGTGTACTTTTTTTTTTCCTTTTAAGCAGGCTCCACACCCAGGGTGGGACTCAACATGGGGCTTAAACTTACAACCCTGAGATCAAGAAAATGAGCTGAGATCAAGAGTCAGATGCTTTACCGACTGAGCAACTCAAGTGCCACTCCCTATGCTATCTCCATGACTTATTTTACTAGAAGTTTGTACTTAATCCCCTTTCCCCTTTTTTACCCACCTACTAACCCCCTCCCCTCCCCTCTGGCAACCACAAGTTTGTTCTCTGAGTGTCTCTCTTTGTTGTTATTGTTTGTTCACTTGTTTTGTTTGTCAGATTCAACATATAAGTGAAATCATATGGTATTTGTCTCTGTCTGGCTTATTTCACTTAGCATAATACTCTTTAGGTCCATCCACATTGTCACAAATGGCAAGACTCCATTATTTTTTATGGCTTAGTAATATCGCATTGTGTCTTCTTTATCTACATCTTCTTCATTTAATTATCTATCACTGAACACTGTATATTTATTCAAAGCAAACAAAAACACTAATTCAGGAGGATAAATGTACCCCTCTGTTTACTGTATCATTATCATAGCCACAATATTGAAGATACTGATTTTCATACACTAATTAATCCCTTTCATAACACTGAATTAAGTTCTGGAAGCATTACTTGGAAGCCATGATGCTTACTCATGAGATTTCACTTGGTAACTGTAATAATGGGTATGTATAATTTGTGTTGTGTATCTGTCTTTCCTATATGGAAAACATATATGCCTTTTGATGAATATCCTATCTTTGGTGAAGATAGGAAACCTTCAAAGATGTTGGAATATCAGATATTTTCCTACACTGGTCATTAACTTTAGGCAATTCGCTAATCATTTTTTCTTCTTTATATGAAAATGTTACTTTGTGCTAGACCTTAATCAGAGATGTTCTGCTTGTCCTTCAAACTGCAAAGAAGGAAAACAAGAATAGTAAAAACAGTTACAAACAATAATTGCTATACTAAACCAAGTCCTTACTGAATGATGGTCATGTGAATTTTTACTCCTTTGCTTCATACTCTAGCTTTTGACACCAATCTTTGATCATCTGGGTTGTACTAATGTATTTAATTATACTTTATTGATTTGCAATCTCTACCTGCCTCACTCAACACTTACTCAGAAAGGATGTACTTCAAGGACAAAGTTTGAACAATATATTTTAAATAATTCATATTAAAAAAAATTCATCTGGTGAAGACCTGATGGAAATTTTATTATTGAGAAACTATAGTGTTTATATCATTAACTGCACTAATTTGAGGATACAGGACACGTCTGACACAAAATGGAACTTAATCATATTGAATGAATGAATGAATGAATGAATGAATGAAAAAACTGATTTTAAGGAAAGACAGAAGTTATAACCATGGTTGAAGAATTATACCTAATCTGTAATTTGTGTATTACAGTATTATTGGCTATGGCAAAAAAAAAAAATATGCTGCATCAAAACTGTAAAACATTGGGGGGGGAAGAGTTAAGATGGTGGAGTAGTAGGGAGACCCTGAGGTGCCTCATCCCTTGACCAGACCTAGATCAACATCAAATCATTTTGAACAATTAGGAAATCAATCTGAGGATTAAGGAAACAATCTGCATAATTAGAGGGGGAGAATATTGCAGATTCAAGGTTTGGAGACATGAATTGGCTGGAGAGAACAGCCATGGTGCCATGGGATGGAGGGAGACCTTTTCATGGAGAGAAGTCAGGGAGAGAGGGAGACAGTGGGGGACAGAGCAGCTCTTAGTGTTCATGCACGATACCATGGTGTGGGGACCCCTGGGTCAAAATGGGAGAGAACGTTCCCCCTTCCTGGAGTACATCTAGGGAGGGTATATTGCCTATGCAAAGACAAAAGGCCCACTAGGCAGCACTGAGAAGCCATTATTCAACAGCAGGGAAAAGAGGCCTGCCCATAGAACAGATAACCTGGTCACAGCATTTTGCTAGGCTTCATCATAGACTCCAGTCACCTGTATGGCTGGGCGACTATTTTTCTGGGACAGAAAGGTTCTAGGTACAGTGCTGCAAGGCACTCCTCCAGGGGAGGGGAACTGGTCTATGCTTTGCTAGGTCCTTTAAGACTTAGAGTTTGAGTTTTGAGAGGTGCATGGGTGGCTCCATTGGTTAAACGTCCAACTCTTGGTTACAACTCAGGTCATGATCTCAGGGTCCTGGGATCAAGTCCCACATCAGGCTCCATGCTCAGCACAAAGTCTGCTTGAGATTCTTTCTCCCTCTGCCCTTTCTGATCATTCTTCTCTCTCTCTCTCTCTCTCTCTCTCTCTCTCTCTCTTTCTCTCTACCCCTCTCTAGAATAAATAAATAAATCTAAAAAAAAAAATTGGAATTTTGAATCCTAACTTCCAGCCAAAGGTAAAACACAGGAGAATGTTGCACTGGCAATGCCAATGGCCCAGGCACTGAAAGGTTGAGGGTAAAGATTAGACCAGAGCCTAGGACACAGGGGGAGATAGTTTGCTTTTCTATGAGGGCCTCCTGAACACTGGAAGCCAAGAGTTTCCCTCCCTACAGATGAGAGTACAGGGTAATTTCATCTTCTGCCATTCCTTCTCCCCACCCCTCACTCTCACCCTCTCCCATTCACCAGCAGGATCAGATTTCAGAGAGAAACATAGCACCTCCAATGGAGACTGGAGTGACACAAGACCCTCACCCTCCCTGAGCCTGGCAGGGGTATCTTTAGTAGGGCAAGTCGACTGTGAGCCAGCATTCTCCCCCTCAGAAGACCAATACAGGCCATCACATGTACCAAGTCTACTGATCGTGGAATATTCCAGAGCATCAGCTTCAGTTCTGGCTTTCTTTTCTTTTCCTTTTTTTTTTTAAAAAAAAATTTATTTATTTATTTATTTAGTAACCAGGCTTATAATTTTTTGTCCAATTGTTGGACATTTTTTGGATCAAGCTTTTTTTCTTTTCCTTTTTCCTTTCTTTCTTTTTTTCTGGAATTGGGATTATAACTTTTTGTTTGCTTGCTTTTCATTCTTGTTTCTTTCCTCTTTTCTTGGATCAGGTGATAAAAAAATTCAGGCATAACTTAATAAATTACACCTACTTAAAGGTCCAAACACTTCCCACTGCAAGCTAGTAGGACCTCTGCAGAGGACTGACCTGTGAGAAAGAGCACCCAAAACACAACATAGGAGTTCATATACACCAGAAACACTTCCTGGAGCACCAGGCCCTAGATAGTATATGACCCTTTCTTAATACCGTATTATTTCTCAGGAGAAGGAAACATAACAAGCTTTGATAGCACACAAAATACAGAAACCTAGACATAATAACACAATGGAGGAATTCTTCCTAAAAGAATGATCAAAAAGGAATCATGACCCTGGATTTGCTCAAAACAGATATAAGCAATGTGTTTGAAGAATTCAGAAGGATACTACCTGAGCTTGTAAGAAGTATAGAAGACAGCAGAGAAACTCTTGTTCCAGAGAGAAAAGATTAGGTTTTAACCTAGTCAGGCTAAAATAAAAAATGATATGCCTGAGATGCAAAACTGACTGTAATTACAACAAAAATGGAAGAAGCAGAGGAACGAATAGGTTACAGAAATTGTTACAGAAGATAAAATAATTAAACCAAAAAGAAGAGGGAAAGAAAACTGTTGGATTATGAATACAGAGTTAGGGAACACAGCAATTCCACAAAGCTCAATAATATCCTAATCATAGGAGTTCTAGAAGAAGAGTGGGAAAAGTGGCAGGTTTATTTGAACAAACTGTAATGAGAACTTCCCTAATCTAGGGAAGGAAACAGGAATTCAGGTCCAAGAAGCACAGATAAATCCCCTCAAAATCAACAAAAATAGTCAACACAATATCAAGACATATCATAGTGAAACCTGCAAAATACAATGATAAAGAGAGAATTCAGAAAGGAGCTAGGAACAAAAGGTCCTTAACCTACAAGGGCAGACACATAAGGTGAGTAAAATATGTGTCCACAGAAACTTGGCAGGTCAGAAAAGAGTGCCATGATACATTCAACATGCTAAATGGGAGAATTATACACCCAAGAGAACTGTACCTACCAAGGCTATCATTCAGAATACAAGGAGAGAGAAAGAGTTTTCAAGACAAACAAAAATTAAAGGAGTTTGTGAACATTAAATCAGTTCTGCAATAAATATTAAAGTGGACCCTTTGAGGGGTGCCTGGGTGGCTCAGAGGGTTAAGCCTCTGCCGTTGGCTCAGGTCATGGTCTCAGAGTCCTGGGATTGAGTCCCACATTGGGCTCTCTGCTCAGCGGGGAGCCTCCATCCCCCTCTTTCTTTGTCTGCCTCTCTGATTATTTGTGATCTCTCTCTGTCAAATAAATAAATAAAATCTTTAAAGCGAACCTTTGAGTGGGAAAGAGACTAAAAGCAACAAAGACTAGAAAGGAACAGAGACAATCTATGGTAACAGCGAGTTTACAGGTAATACAATGGCATTACATTCATATCTGCTGATAATTACTCTGACTGCAAATGAACCATGTGCTCCAATCAAAAGACATAGGGTGTCAAAATAGATTTAAAAAAAAAAGACCCATTGATACACTGCTTACAAGAGATTCATTTTATTTTATTTTATTTTATTTTTTAAGATTTTTTTATGTATTTGACAGAAACATAGCTAGAGAAGGAACACAAGTAGGGGGAGTGACAGAGGGAGAAGCAGGCTTCCCACTGAATAGGGAGCCAGATGCAGGGCTCAATCCCGAGACTCTGGGTTCATGACCTGAGCTGAAGGCAGATGCTTAAAGACCGAGCCACTCAGGAACCCCAGGAGACTCATTTTAGACACAAAGCCCCCTCTCGATTGAAAGTGAGGGGGTGGAGAAACAGCTATCATGGTAATGGACATCAAAAGAAGTTCTGGAGTACCCATACTTATATCAAGTAAACTAAATTTTAAAACAAAGACTGTAATAAGGGATGAAGAAGAGCACTATGTCATTAATAAAGGTGTCTATCCAACAAGAAAATCTAACAACTATAAATATTTATGTCCCCAACTTGAGAGTAGCCAAATATATAAGTCAATAACAAACTTAGAAACTAATTGACAAGGGCGCCTAGGAGGCTCTGTCAGTTAAGCATCGGGCTTTGGCTCAGGTCACGATTTCAGGGTCCTGGGATGGAGCCCCATGTTGGGCTCCATGCTCAGCAGGGAGCCTACTTGTCCCTCTCATTCTGCCTCTCCCCCTGATTGTGCACTTTCTCTGTCAAATAAATAAATAAAATCTTAAAAAAAAAAAAAGAAAGAAACGCACTGACAATAATACAATAATAGTAGGGGACTTTAACACTCACAGTAATGGATAGATGATCTAAGCAGAATATCAATAAGGAAATAATACCCTTGAATGACACACTGGACCAGATGGACTTAACTGTTATATTCAGAGTATTTCACCCTAAAGCAGCAAAATACACATAGTTTTCTAGTGCACATGGAACATTCTCCAGAATAGAGCACACACTGTTCACAAATCAGGCCTCTACCAGTAAAAAAGATAAGATCCTACTATGAGTCTTTTCGGAACACAATGCTATTGAACTTTGAAGTAAACGACAAGAAAAAATTTGGAAAGATCACAAATACATGGATGTTAAAGAACATCCTACTAAAGAACGAATTGGTTAACCAAGAAATTAAAGAGGAAACAAAAAAAATACACGGAAGCAAATGAAAATGAAAACACAACTGTCAGGGATGGTGCGAGATCCACCTCTCCTGTCAAGCCCAAGCCACTGGAAACTTTGGTGGAGGTACCTGTGAATGTGAATGACAGTCCCTCTGGGCTTTTCCTACCAAGAATCTGGAGTTATGCTAATATCACAGTCATCAACACCATCTTTACTTGCCTTTTGTTCTTCCTGCTCAACTTTCAAATTGAGTCTATTCACAAACTTCCCTTTTTAATGGTAAAGGCTGGTTTCTTAGAAAGGCTTGACTCTGCCTGCTATGAATCCCTTTGTTTAACTTTAACCTAACTACATCCCCCAACTTCCTCACTTTTGAATAATAAAAGACTGGGCCCTCGACAGGAGAGACAAAGGCAGAGCTGGAGGAAGAGGAAAAGGCAGAGAGCCTGCAAAAGAGGGACTGAAGCACAGATAGACAGAACCAACTGTTTACATCCTTCCCTCGAGAGATGATCGGTAACTAAAAAGCTTTAAATAAAGAACCCTGAAGACACAGTTTTCAGGAGATCCCCACACTACTCTTCGTTTCCGGTCTCCTCGAATCGCGGACTCTGTTGCCACCTTCGGGGAACCCTGACTGTTGCCGGGGCCGGCTCCCGGCACACAACAGTCTGAAACCTTTGGGACAAAGCAAAGGCAGTAATAAGAGGGAAATATACAGTAATACAGGCCTTTTTCAAGAAATAAAAAGTCCCAAATATATAACCTAACTTTACACCTAAAGGAGCTGGAAAAATAACAGCAAATAAAGCTTAAAACCAGAAGAAGGGAACTAAAAAAGAGTAGAGAAGAAATAAGTGATACAGACATTTTAAAAATCAATAAAACAGATCAACAAAACTAGTAGCTGGTTCTTTGAATTAAGAATTAACAAAACTGATAAACCCCTGGCCAGACTTACCAAAAAGAAAAGAGAAAGAACACAAATAAATAAGATCACAATTGTAAGAGGAGAGATCCCAACCAACAGTAAAGAAATACAACTATAAGAGGATATTATGAGCAATTATATGCCAACAAATTGGGCAATCTAGGAGAAATGTAAATTCCTAGAAACATATAAATGGCCAAAACTGAAACAGGAAGAAAGAGAAAACCTGAACAGACTCACAACCAGCAAAGAAATTAAATCAGTAATCAAAAACTCCCAACAAATTAAGAGTCCAGGGCCAGATGGCTTCCCAAGGGAATTCTACTAAACATTTAAAGAATTAATACCTATTGTTCTGAAGCTGTTCCAGAAAAACAGAAATAGAAGGAAAACTTCCAAACTCATCCTACAAGGCCAGCATTACCCTGATTCCAAAACCAGACAAATAACCTCACTAAAAAGGAGAGCTACAATATGCCTTGTCTTTATAAACATAGATACAAAAATTCTCAGCAAGATACTAGCAAATCGAATCCAACAGTACATTCAAAGGACTATTCACCATAATGAAGTAGGATTTATTGCAGACTGCAGGGGTGGTTCAATATCTGCTAATCAATCAAGATGATACACCACATTAATAAAAGATAAGAACCATATGATCATTGCAGTAGATGCAGAAAAAGCATTTTACAAAATATAATATCCTTTTTTGATTAAAAAAAAAAACCTCAAGAAATTGGGAATAGAAGGAAAACACCTCAACATCACATAGGCCAAACAGAAAAGACCCCCATATAATATTCTCAATGGGGAAAAACTGACAGCTTTTCATCTATGACCAGGAACATGACAGGAATGCCCACTCTCAGCATTGTTGTTTAACATAATCCTGGTAGTCCTAGCCTCAGCAATCAAACAACAAAATGAAATACAAGGTATCCAAATTGGCAAGGAAGAAGTCAAATTTTCTGTATTCGATGAAGACATGATACTCTATGTAGAAAACCTAAAAGACTCCACCAAAAAATTGCTAGAAATGATACTTGAACTCAGTGAAATTGGAGGATATAAAATCAACATAAAGAAATCTGTTGCATTGCTATATACCAATAGTGAAGCAGCAGAAAGAGAAATCAAGGAATCGATCCCATTTATAATTGCACCCAAAACCATAAGAGACCTAGGAATAAACCTGACCAAAGAGGTAAAAGATCTGTACACTAAAAACTACAGAACACTTATTAAAAAAAAAAAAAAAAAAAAAAAAAAAAAAAAAAAAAAAAAAAAAAAAAAAAAAAAAAAAAAAAAAAAAAAAAAAAAAAAAAAAAAAAAAAAAAAAAAAAAAAAAAAAAAAAAAAAAACTGAAGAAGACACAAAGAAATGGAAGAATATCCCATGTTCATGGATTGGAAGAACAAATATTGTTAAAATGTCTACACTATCCAAAGCAATCTACATATTCAGTGCAATCCCAATCAAAACAATACCAGCATTTTCCACAGATCTGGAACAAATAATCCTAAAATTTGCATGGAACCATAAAAGACCCTGAATAGCCAAAGTAAAACAAAGTGTGACACATCATAGTCTCAGACTTCAAGTTGTATTACAAAGCTGAAATCATGAAGAGAGCATGGTACTGACACAACAGTAGCTACATAGATCAATGGAACAGAATAGAGAACCCAAAAATGGACCCATGACTATATGATCAACTAATCTTCGACAAAGCAGGAAAGACTATCCAGTGAGAAAAAGACAGTCTCTTTATCAAACAGTGTTGGGAAAACTAGACAGCAACATGAAGAAGAATGAAACTGAACCACTTTCTTACACCATGAACATAAAAAAATATCAAAATAAATGGAAAACTTAAATGGGAGACAGGAATCCATGAAAATCCTAGAGAACACAGCAGCAACGTCTATGACCTAGGCTGTAGCAACTTCTTAGTAGACATGTCTCCAGAGACATGGGAAACAAAAGCAAAAATGAACTAGTGGGACTTCATCAAGATAAAAGCTTCTGCACAGTGAAGGAAACAATGAACAAAACTAAAAGGCAACCTACGGAATGGGAGAAGTTATTTGATAGTATCCTAAAGAACTCATCAACCTCAATACCCAAAAAACAAGTCATCCAATCAAGAAATGGGCAGAAGACATGAACAGACATTTCTCCCAAGAAGACATACAAATGGCCAACAAACACATGAAAAAATGCTCCACATCATTTGGTATCAGGGAAATATAAATGAGATACCACCTCACATCTGTCAGAATGGCTAAAATTAACAAATCAGGAAACAACAGAAGTTGGCAAGGTTAAAGAGAAAGGGGAACACTTTTTCACTGTTCATGGGAATGCAAACTGGTGCACCAATCTGGAAAACAACAAGGAGGTTTCTCAAAAAGTTAAAAATAGAACTACCCTACAAGTCAGCAATTGCACTACTAGGTATTTATCCAAAGAATACAAAAATTATGATTCTAAGGGACACATGCACCCCAATGTTTATACTAGCAGTATTGGGTGCCTGGGTGGCTCGGTGGGTTAAAGCCTCTGCCTTAGGCTCAGGTTGTGATCTCAGGGTCCTGGGATTGACTCCCACACTGGGCTCTCTGCTCAGCAGGGAGCCTGATTCCTCCTCTCTCTCTGCCTGCCTCTCTGCCTACTTGTGATCTCTCTCTCTGTCAAATAAATAAATAAAATCTTTAAAAAAAAAATTTATACTAGCAGATTCAATAATAGATAAATTATGGAAAGAGCCCAAATGTCCCACTGACTGATGAATGGATAAAGAAGGGGTCTCTCTCTCTCTCTTTCTTACACACACACACACACAGAGGAATATTACTCAGGCATCAAAAAGAATGAAATTTTGCCATTTGCAAAAATAACTAGAGGGTATTATGTTAAGCAAAGTAAGTCACTGAAGTCAGTGAAGGAAAGAGAAGTATCATAGCATTTAACCCATCTGTCTCCTATGTGTGCTGTGTACATTCTGTTGTCGTGTTTTGGCTGCTCTGTCCTTTAGGGAAGTTGTCTTCAGAGGCTCTCCTTGCCTGCAGTGGGCATTATTTGGTCCTTAGAACAAATGTGGTGAGTTTTAACTAAATGTGCTCTGGTGTGCTTGTAAATGAGACCTGATATACTTTCATGAGAACTGAGGCCCTGTAGAACTCTCTGATTGGGAGACATGGTGTGGCCAGGGAGTTGTGATGGTCTTCTGGGGGAGAGGCCAACCATGCTGAGACAAATACAAGCTTGTCTGAAAGAGGCAGTCCCAACAGAGCACAGGGGTGGTGCCTGGTGTAAGCAAGTTAGGCAGCTAGTGTGGGCACTGTGCTACTTCCCACAGGTGGCTTTGTGTTCGTGCTGAGGGGAAGATGGGGGGAAATGATGCCAGCCAGCTCCTTTGTTCAAAGATAGGCATCTCCATGAATGATGCCTCTCACAGATGCTCTCTGAGAAAAGCAAATAATCTCCCCATTATGTGCCCTAGGCATTTTTCAGATCACTGTTTCCATGATAACTGCCTCTGGGTTTTTTGTGTGCCTTTTCTCTAGGAACAGTGCAGTGCCTGCCAGGCTCTATCTCAGCCAAACCTACCAACCTAAACCCCAGGCTTTAGGGATGTGGTGTGGGCAGGGGCTTAACCTAGTGGTCTGGGGTATAAGTTCATTACACTGGGACTGAGGTAAACCTGACTGAGAAGGGTAGTTCTGCCACAGCACAGGGTTGTGGGGCTTGGTGTAAGTAAATTAGGCATCCAGCGTGGTTGCCACCTGTTTCCAATGTGTGGCTCTGTGTTTCTGCTGAGGGGTGATAAAGGGAAATGGCACCAGCCAGCTCCTTTGGTCATGGAAGAGTATCTCCATAAATGCTGCCTCTCAGGATGTGTTCAAAGAAGGTGAATAATCCCCCTTTATGCCCCAGGTGTTCTTCAAATTGCTGAGTCCAGGCTGGCTGCCCCCAGGTTGTTTGCCTGCCTTTTCTCTAGGAGCAGCACATGCCCTCTAATCTCTATTCTAGCCAAATCCACTGACGTTTAAAACTCCAGCTTTAAGTACCACGGGTTATAAGACCTCGCAAAATTCAGCACCTCTCGTTTTTCAAGCCACTGGCTTTGGGGAAGTATTCTCCTTTTATGTTCCCCCATGTGCTTCTTTCTGTTTCACCCTTCTCCGTGACACTGGCTCCCTCCCTTCCAGAGTACTCATGATCCCTTTCTTCCCCTACACCAGTGTCGGTACTTCTTACCTTCTTAGATTTGGTCCATCTTCTCCTTCTAAGCTCTGAAGTTTGTGCTGTCTGTCTTTAGGTCAACTTCTGGGGTCTTTTAATTTTTTTAAATTTAAAGGAACTACAGAGCCAAAAAAAAACCAAAAGCAACAAAAAAAAAAGACTTTGTAAAAAAAAGAATGGAGTTGGGGTGCCTGGGTGGTTCAGTCGCATCTGCCTTCGGCTCAGGTCATGGTCCCAGTCTTGGGATCGAGCCTTGCATGGGGCTCCCTGCTCGGCGGGAGGCGTGCTTCTCCCTCTCTCACTCCCCCTGCTTGTGTTCCCTCTCTCGCTGTGTTTCTCTCTGTCAAATAAATAAATAAAATCTTAAAAAAAGAAAAAGAATGGAATTGGAGGACTAACGCAGCCCAAATTCAAGACTTACTATAAAGCTAAAGTAATCAACACAGCATGGAAGTGGTGTAAAGACAGAAAATATCAATGGATCAGAAGAGTGTTCAGATATGTAGAGCCAGAAATATGACAACTCGTTTTCTACCACTTTACAAAAATAATTCAATGGGAAAAAAGCTCATGTTTTCAAACACTAGTTCTGGAATTACTGGATATTCACAAGCAAAAAAAAATCAAAATAAAATTTTGATTTTAATATTGCAGTTTACAAAAATAAATTAATTTAAAAAATTAAGATCTAAATGAAAAAAACTTTTATGGCCTTTGAAAAGGCAAGTATTTCTTAGATGCAACTTAAAAAGGACAAGCCACAAAAGAAAAGTTGATAAACTGAACTTCATAAAAATTTAAAACTTGTGATCTTTGAAAGACAATTTTGAGACAATGAAAAAGTGAGCCATTAATGAAGAGAAAAAAATACAAATCATTTATCTGATAAAGGACTTACATCCAGAATACATAAAGAACTCTCAAAATTCAAAACGATATCAAGGAACACAATTTTAAAATGTGCAAGAAATTTGGACAGACACTTCACCACAGGAGAGATATAAATGGCAAATAAGCACATGAACAGATGCACAACAATACTCATTATAGAAATGCAAATTGAAAACTATGACATATCACTACATACTTATCAAATAGCCAAAATTAATATGACTAAGCATGCCAAGTGTTGGGGAGTATGTGGAGGCAGTGCAATTCTTATACACTACTAGAAGGAATATTAAATAGTACAAGCACTTTGAGAAAGCTGGTTGTTTCTTAAAATGTTAAATAAACACCCTGGGCATGAACTGCAAGCCCTGGTACAAAGAAAGATTACCTTCCAAGTGTTTCCTAAAACACAATAATAAGCTTCTGAAGTTCTGGACAGCAAATGATGAATATTTGTGAAAGAGGGGCTAGATTACTCCAGGAGGGGTATCTACTTTGTGAAGACCTTATCATTTGCAGCCCCAAGGAGGGCTTTTTCCCCATGAATGCTCACAGAGATCCCCAACATGCCCCCATAAAGTCAGAAAAAGTGGCCAAGGGAAGACCTATTTTCCATGTTCTCACCAGCCCAGCTAGCATGGAGGGCATTCACAGAGGACATTGAAGCCCATGTGACTGAGCATCTCTTGGCTCTCTACCCAAGTGTGGAGAATAATCTACCTGTAGACCTCTTATAAAGGAGGTGCTAGAAATGCTCAATCCTGACAGGAAGCTGGAGGACACTCAGGCTTATTGTCAGAACAGTGAAAAAAGAATGAAGTCCCCCATAAAACTTTGTGAGAAACATCAACCAAAGCCAACCTGGAACTTCCCATGAATGTTCCTGCATCACATTCAGATGAATTGCCTTATAAGGGAAAGAGATCAAGCACAAAGGCTTTGCTCAAAAATCCTCCTCCTCATAGAAAAATACCCAGAGGACTTCATAAATTCTACAAATGGGTTGCTACTTTGGGAGACTTAGGCATTGATGAAAAGTTCATCATGAAATAATTTATGTTGACTATGAGTACAAACCAATGGATGACATGGTCTGCATAAAGAAAGTAAACCAGGTTCCCTCAGAGTTAAAGTACAGAACAGGGCTAAATAAAATGAGGGAAATAAAAATCTCCTTATAGGAACAAAACTGGGAGTGAAACTCCAGATACCATAGTAACCTTATAAACCCAACTGGATGAAGATGAGGTATGGAGCATAGTACCTGAAGCCCAAGTTGTGGGAAAAGCTAATAAATAATGAACCTTTAATTGGCCCCAAGATCTTACTTAAAGCTCAAGAGAGGAGTTTTGGAACAGGGCATTATTCCTGAACGGGAAATTCTTGAAGGTCTTTATGGAACAATTGCCTTTAAAGGTTTCATTCTAAGCAAGGGCTACAGGATGCCAGGCTTCCTTGAGAAGTTGCTTACCAGGAAGGGGTGGATGGAAATATGATTCTAAGACTCCCATATGCCAAGTAATAAAAATCAACTCAAACGTAGAAGATGCACAGGAAGATAGTTAAGCTTTTTTTTTCTTTTTACTACTTATTTGGCAATTTCTCTCTTTCATTTTAATAGCAATCAGAATTCATGATGGGTGTCATACTGTGTTTTTACAACTTTGATTCCACAGTACCTGTCAGTTTAATACCTAATGCTTATAAACATTCCTCAATGACTTTCTGTTTAGTTCATCAATATTTCACGTTATTAACTACGGAATCAATATTTACATATATTCTTCCCACATTTTTGTAGCATTGTGAATATTATATTGTTATATTGATTATTTGTAAAAAATTAAACCATAATTAAAAGCAGAATTACTCTTAAAAACAGAAATGATCTAATTATGTCACCTGTAATATGGGAGGAATCTTAAAATAATTGTGCTAAGTAAAAGGAGACTTGTATTATAACTGTAACAAAATAATTATGACAATTATTTCAACCAAAAATTGAAATCTTTATATATATACATATATATATTAAGGTTTTATTTATTTATTTGAGAGACAGAACGAGAGAGAGCATAAGCAGGGGGAGTTGCAGAGACAGAGGGAGAAGCAGGCTCCCCACTGAGCAGGATGTCTGACATGGGGCTCAATCCCAGTACCCTGGGATCATGACCTGAGCTGAAGACAGACACTTAACCTACCGAACGACCCAGGTGCCCCTGAAAATTGAAATCTATAATCAAAATAATGTTAGGTCTCTTTAACAATGAAATTATTATCTTCCCTCTTAAGAGTCCATCAAGCCTCCAAAACCAGTTTGAAAACTACCTACCTAAATTACAGGCAAAACTTGAGTTAAACCATTTAATCATATCTATTAAATATATTTTTTAAAATTTCACAATATGCATAAAAAATTACCACCAAGGAGTATTTCCATATCATATAACACAGGTACAAAATAGCAGGGATCTTCAAGTCCCTGGCAAATCTAGTGCACATAGTAGAGTTCTGTGAGCAAAACTACACAGCAACATAAAAAATCCTAGCCTGTTTATTCAAGTGAAATTAATCTTTGCATTTCATGAATAGCAATTTAAAGTAATAAATCAAACAACTTCTTTACATTTCCAAAATAACAGCTAAAACTGTCTGGAACAGGAAAATCTGTAGCTAGAAAGATTTCTAGTGCAGATCTAGAGGGCACTTCTGTTTCTGTTAAGGAAGGAATTCATCTGCAAATGGAAGTATACGTATATATTTCATCCTAATAGGATGGGATAAGTATCTGTTTATGTGCAAATTTCCTATTTCAAGTGAAGTTTGTCTGTGAGTATCTCACACCTGAAGAAGTAGGTCTTTTCTATGGATTTTTGTAAGGAAAGGCCTAAAATGTCTCACCATAACCTTAGGTCCAGGTCACCACTGTATCTTACTTCTGCAATGGTTTCCAAACTAGTCTCTCTTCTCCTTAAGTGTATTTTTCTAAAATATAACTCTAGTCATATTCACTTGCTGGTTAATTCTCCAGGTTCATCTAAATTTACTTATACACATAAACACACTTTTGACATACACACAGCAAACACGCTCCTGCATTCCAGATTCAGTCAGTACATCTTTTCATACCTTTACTGATCTTTCCTACTGATAGGACTTCACTCAGGCCACTGTGATCCCATTTCAATGCTCTCTCCTTCAAGGCCAATTTTATGATGGCTTTTTTAAAAAAAAACCTTATGATTTTAAACAAGGACTCTCCTTTTCTAATTATCTTCTAAAGAATTCACTCTAGTATCCTAGAGAAGTGAGTCACTAACAGCTTCAAAATCTGGAAAATTCCTGTACTTATTTATTCAGACATCAAAGAAGCCATTATTATGCTCCCTGGCCTAATGTTATCTGTTTCTGTGGCTCTCCCTTCAAGCCCTGGGCTTCATGCAGCAGTGTTCATACTTACACATTCATTGTTCAGGTCCATAAAATCTACTTTCCTACATTTTGGTTATGTGACTTTGCATTTCATAGAACATGTTTCCTCATCTATAAAATGGAAACTGTATCATCAAACTCAGATTTGGGTGACAATTAAGGGAGTACTTTATATAAATGCTTAATAACACAAGCATCACAGACCAACACTCAGCATTTATCTATGGAAGAGTAGGAGGGAGAGAGGAAGAAGAATACAAAAAAGGCCAAGAGAAGCCAAGAAAAAGTAGCTTTAATGGTATTTATCCTATGTGATAGTTTTCAACTAAAGTCTACTCAATCTTATTTGATTGAAATGAAAAGGTATATTTGCAAAATAAGAGTCACTAATAAAGCTTCCTATTGCTTATTGGTGATGGCTACTTTTAGCAAAATACTATGGAGAAATTATGTGGGTTTTTCCACTGCTATAATTACCTGCATTGGTATTAGTTGTCATAATAAACGGAAACAAGCAGAAGCAGTATTGGGCCTTCTTGGATTTTAAGCACCAGTGAGACCTTAAAAAATATAACCTAAAAATATAACCAAAAATATAACCTAACCTCAAATCTGCAGTTTTTAGGAGAGGAAAATCAGGAGAGCCTGATATATAATTGTGTTAGTATAGCCTCTTGATGTTTTCAAAGCCCATTAATTTTTATTTTTCTTTTTGAGGTTTAAAACATAGACAAACACAGAAGTTTTTATTACCTCCATTTTATAACTAAGAAATATCCAGATAACTTGAGTTATATGTAGTGTGGGATCCAAGTCAAAATCTTTTCATTATGTGTATTATTTTCATGCTGACATGTAGCAATAACATGGACAATGAAACAATCACCTTGGAACACTGAACTCTAACTAGAATGCAACTACAGTAGGGTAAGAACATATGCACGGGGGCCTCTAATTAAAAAAATTAAAGTATAGTTTCATTTTCTGGTTCCACTTGTACCTTGCTCTTCCATCTTGACTGCTAACGCAACTAGAGCTTTGTCATTTATATGGGAGGAACAGAGATAAATTCCACTCTGGAAAGATACAAAGCCACAAACCAAATGGAATTTGATTGAATGGCTGGTAACACTCATGCCATGTTTTCCTGATCTCATCACTTAAATAGAGGTTAAGGGGAAAAAAAGAGGTTAAGAAATTGTGGAAAGAGCCAAGGTGCCCTTTAGCAGACAAATGGTTAAAGAAGATATGGTCCATATATACAATGGAATACTACGCCTCCATCAGAAAGGATACCTAACTTTTGTAGCAACATGGACGGGACTAGAGGAGATTATGCTGAGTGAAATAAGCCAAGCAGAGAAAGTCAAATATCATATGGTTTCACTAACTTGTGGAGCATAAAGCGTAACATGGATGACACTGGGAGAAGTAAAGGAAATGTGAACTGGGGTAAATCAGAGAGGGAGATGAAGCATGAGAGACTTTGAACTCTGAGAAACAAACCAAAGGTCTTGGAGGGGAGGGGGTGGGGGGAATGGGTGAGCCTGATGGTGGATATTGAGGGCACATATTGCATGGAGCATTGGGTGTGGGACATAAACAATGTATCTTGGAACACTGAAAAAATAAAATAAATTATTATAAAAATAAAAAATAAAAAGAGGTTAAGGATACTGTCCTCTTGTCAATCTATCATTGGAGTAAATAAGGAATCTTTATTGTATATAATAAAAACTATGCCTTTAAGAAAACTATAGCAAAAAAAAGAGAAAACTATAGCATAGTTTCTTCAACAGACATTTGCATCATGAGGAAGAAATTGACGGCACATGGAAGAACTGAAAGATAATGTAATAGCCACTCCTGTTGTTTAATATTTTATAAAATGGGAAACTTATGATTTATTATTTATCCTTTTACTATTTACTTTTTTGCTCAAGCACATAGCATACAACTCTTTGAATCAAACTGAAAATAAAGAAAAATTATTGTATTGTAACTTATCCTTTCTATTATTTTTGAAAAAAAATTTTTCTATTTGTAAAAAACCCTTGTGAAAACAAGCATTGTATAATTATCAAACAAACATTGTACACCCCAAACTTATATAACATTATATGTCCTTATATGTCAATAAAACCGAAAAATATTTTAATTAAAAAGTAAAAGTCAGGGCGCCTGGGTGGCTCAGTGGGTTAAGGCCTCTGCCTTCGGCTCAGGTCATGATCTCAGGGTCCTGGGATCGAGGCCCGCAGCAGGCTCTCTGCTCAGGAGGGAGCCTGCTTCCTCCTCTCTCTCTCTCTGCCTGCCTCTCTGACTACTTGTGACCTCTCTCTCTGTCAAATAAATAAATACAATCTTAAAAAAAAAGTAAAAATCACTGATATATACCATATGTGGCATATTTGAAATCTTTCCCTCATTTTCTTAAAAAAAAGCAAATTCAACATTATAAACTATGAACATTTTCATAATACAATACAGAATATCATTACCAATATTTAGTGTATCTGTAGTCAGTGGACTAAAATAACTTTATAAGATCTACTACTGCTTACACAATTATTGAGCCTACAGGAGAAAAAAATCTGTAATAGAAAGACAAATTCTAAGTTTCCTTCGTTGTTAGACAAGACAAATAGAATTAAAATTAAATAGAAAAAAAATTAAATAGCAATTCAGGACAATAACATAAAAAATGTCCTAAAACCTTTTTAAAAGTTAATTTTTGAAGTCTAGTTTCTGTTTTATAGTAATTTGGGGGATTTATTGATTCCAAAAACTATTCATAGGTTGTAAATGTACTACCTAGTAACATTTCTACCAGAAAAAATACAAATGATATTTCAGTGACTACCTAGAAAAGAAAAAAAAAATGTGAAAAGGAAAAGAAAAAGTATTATATTAGCTTTGCAAACTGAAAAAAATCTAAAGTGAGGGGTACCTGGATGGCTTAGTCAGTTAAGCATCCAATTCTTGGTTTCAGCTCAGGTCATGATCTCAGGGTCCTGAGCTCCATGTAGGGCTCTGCACTCAGCAGGGAGTTTGCTTTCTCTCTCTCCGCCCTCCCCCTCCACTGCGGCTCTTGCAGGAGCGTTCTCACTCTCTCTAAAACAAATAAATAAATCTTTTAAAAAATAGAGAAATCTAAAGTGATAAAATTAATGAGTTTTTAAATAATAGACTACTTTCTCAAAGTCAGCCTTTTAAATAATTACTATTACATATGGATGGAAACAAATAACACAGTGTATTATTAATGTCATTTTAAATATGTCACCTAATTTAATACTTCTATTATCTAGTGCTATTAGTCCTATTTTTTTTGATGAGTAAATACATTCACACAGCTTGGAAAGAGTGGAGTCAGACTTGCAACTGAGGGCTATTTGACAAAAAAACCCATCTTTCATCACCTCCTAAGAAAGGAATAAAGAATGATTATTGCATTCATTCTGCATCTATGTATCTTAAATGAAGTAGAAGTACACTGAGAATAGAGATCATAAATTATCGCCATTCCCAAGTCTGCTTTATTATTATTACACTATTATTTATAACTTTTTTCCCAACTGTCAGAATTAAAACTAAAATTAATGTAAAGGAGGACTTCAATTTACAGATATATAACGTCACACAATGTGGGGGGGTAGTTACATCTCAAATTTGGGTATTGACTTTTACTTTTTCAGTGTAACAATTTATAAAAAGACAAAATGCTATTTAAAAGATTTTAGTTACAGGCTGTTTTCCAGAAGCAACTGTCTTGGGAATATGTCTCATTTAGCTGTTCTTTAGCATAACGTATCCCCTATGGCTCATTTTCCTGGTTAATGATCAACATGAGCAATATGTCTTTTTAATGTGAATATGAAACTTGTGTTCTGCAAGATGATGGTGGAAGAAGATAGCAACAAGCTTTTCATTTATTTTTGCTTGCCTTTTTTTTTTAGCAAAGCTATCTTACCAATACATTACAAAATTTATTATTTAAATTGATCACCTTATTTATTTACTCCTGGGTACGAAAAGGAAAAAAAAAACTAATAAAGTTCATAAAATTCCATTATCTAATGAACTGTATTCAATAATGCACTATAATGTACCAAATTTATATCTAAAGGGGCTTGCAAAGACTTAACCATCTGAGTTTATGCAATTAAAATAAAATACGTTGCAACCCCAAAATTGACTACACTGAAATATTTCTAATATTTCTGAGAATATTCTGCCCACCCTGTTGGGGGAGGAAAAGTCACCACTATAAACAAATGCCATTTTTCTAGAATTTAGCTACAAAATGAACAGTATCCTATATTGCTCACCTTACTACAAAGGCAATCAATCAAAATGTATGTTGACTAGTTCTTCCTTTACAAAGCTATTTTTAAGGCCCAGTGTTGATCTGATTATAATAAATTTTATACAAGAAAAATCTTATGCAGTGCTTCATTTAGATCCTGTCAACAGTTACTCTCCATAAAGACAAATCTTGACTGAATACTGCTCTCTTAGTAGTGTTAAAGAGAAAAGGTGAAATAAACTTAGTAAAACCTTTCAGTAGTCCTTGAATTACCCTCATTTATATCATTACATCATCTAGAAAAATACAACCAAACATCCAAATTCTTATCAAAGCAAAAATATAAAAAATTAGTTCTGAAATCCTGCAAGACAAAATGGAATGGGGCATGGAGGAATAAATGATATTCTCTTATAATCAGAAATAGCTCTTGATGTATATATTTAATACAAAGATATAATAAATTTCTAGCAATATACCATATTAATTTTTTTAAATCTCACTCTAAAAAATATATTTCCAATGCCCTCTATTCTAAAGTGGCATTTTTCCATTTCTTAGACTGCCCTGTGCTTTGTTTCTTGATTTATAAATATTTTTAGTAAAATAAATCTGAAAAATTCTCTGTATTAAACAGCTTCTTAGAGTTTCTAATGCCCATGAATTAATTAAATGCTATTTAAAATAATGGATTTGCGATGGTTGGGTGGCTCAATCAGTTAAGCCTCTGCCTTAGGCTCAGGTTATGATCCCAAGGTCCTGGGATCAAGCCTGCATGGGCTTCCTGCTTAGCAGGGAGCCTCCTTCTCCCTCTGCCTGCCACTCCTCCTGCTTGTGCTCTCCTCTCTCTTTCTCTTTGACAAATAAATAAACAAAATCTGTAAAATAAAATAAAATAGAACAAAGTAAAATAATGGATTCAAGAAATAAGTTTGGCATTTGTTAAACACAGGGTTTCTTAAACTCATTTAACCTCAGAATAATTTTTTCAAGCAATATACACTAAACTTTCAGAGATCAAGTGGAATATCCTTGAGAAAAAATTCACATTACAGAGCTTTATCTGTATTTACATTTTAGTTATTATAAGTATATAACTTAATATTTTGAAATTAAGATATTACATTTATATGTTATACATAAAAAATTAAAATATTGTTTCTGGAATTTAAATCTTCAGTATATGAACTACATAATGCAATGGATCAGGAAAAAAGGAAATAAAATCTAGGAAATATTAAAAAATGCTGAGCAAAAGGTAAAGCGATTATAGGAGAGATAATTAAGAAATGTCGTGATTAAGCCCAATATGATACTAACAGATGTTCTAAAATCAGAGTATAAGCAATCATCAAAGAGACATTAACAAATATCCCTGAGTTGAAGAAAAATCTGAGTTTACAGGATGAAATAGGTTTGTGGAATAAAGTACTAAATTAAAAAGATAAAATATTAATCTATACTGAAATATATGCTGATGAAATTTCAGAAACTCCAAATAAGCCTTTTCAAAAGATTTCAAAAGATTTGAAAACAGAAAACAACTTACCTACTAAGGAACAATAATCAAATGTGCATCAAATCCTTTACCAGAAATGCTTGATACTGCATGTTAATAAAATAATGCTTGATAAAATCTATTTTGCCCCAATTATTCATACCCATTCAGATGATCGATTCTATGAACTAAGACAAACAAGCAAATGCTAAGGACGTCTTCCCATCATGCAATCATATTTTAAAAATTCTATAAGAAGGGCTTTAACAAAATTTCTTTCTTTTTAAAAGATTTTATTTATTTGACAGAGAGAACACAGCTAGAGAGGGAACACCAGCAGGGGGAGTGAGAGAGGGAGAAGCAGCTCCATCTTGGGACTCTGGGATCATGACCTGAGCCAAAGGCAGTCGCTTAACCAACTGAGCCACCCAGGCACCCCCCAAATTACTTTTTTAACGAAAGAATGATACAAGAATTTTAAACACCAGTGGTAAAATATGATCTATAAAAAGAAAAGAAAGTTCCAAAGAAATAAAAATAAATACATTAGACCCTGAAAATTAAGTTTTAAAGTATTTATATTAATATCACAGAGATATATTTCTCACTCTATAGATCCAACTGCAGACCTTAATTTTTCCATGAATGATATCGGTTAAATTTTTACCTCTTTCATGGTGCTTATAACAATGCCTATACAAAAGCTGGGTTTTTTTTTTTAAGATTTTAAATACAAATTCATTTTGGATTATTCTTTGGCCATATTTTTCTTGACAGAATTGTTGTGAATGTGTTTATCTTGTCAAGGGAATGTATATCATTTCCCTTGTTAGATATAGATGAGTGATGTTTTCTAGCATTACTAACAAGTATGCCTTAGTCTTCCTTGTACATAAGTCATGATAATTACCTTTTTTGCCTCTGGCTCCTCCTCTTTAAACTATACACAATATGTATTAATTTTAAGTTTTTCATGAAATCAAACAAATGGATTATGTATAAATCAAGATAATCTACGTGATTTTGCATAGTGCCAGGCAGAAAATAAGCATTCAGTATAATGTTGTTATTTTATATAGTATAATTATAATCAAACTAAGCTATAGTTGATGCACAAAGGTGAAGAAAAACCTAGAGATCTAATTATACTTACAAATATTTTCATTTATTGATTTTAAGAATGTTCTTTAAAGTCTCAATGTGTTTAGTAGATTTCATAATGTTAAATTGGTAAGGCAGATTTTGAAATAGATTCACTCTAACCCTCTTACTTGGAGAAATTCTATACACTTTGTGTTAAATTCAAGAGGCAATGCTTTAACCATTTCCTATAACAATACTCTACTAGCTAATAGGAGTATTTATCTAAAATATAATAAAGTTGGAGAGAGGGAAGATGTCAGCAGAGTAGGAGGAGCCCTCCCCTCTTCTTGTTCTAAGAACAGAACTCAATAACTATCAAATCACCCTAAACACCCCAGAAATCAACCTGAAGACTGACAGAACTCCACAGGTAAATGAAGACAAGAAGCTGCTGCAAAGAAGGTAGGAAGTACCTAGAACAGAAAGGGGTTAATTATGGTGTTACAGAGGGGAGGTCACAGAAAAGGACAAGAGAGAATAGCAGAGAATAGCACACAGGGGAATGCACAAAGAGAACACTTCCCCAAAGCCACTGGCTTCAAAATGAGAGGGGCTGAATTCTGTGATTTGCAACCAGTGGGGCTTAGAGCCTGGAATTTTGAAGGTCAGTGGGCTTAGCTGGGATATAGCTTGCTCCTGGAGAATAGGCAGGCAGAAAACCCAGAGGCAGACAGCATGGAAACAGTTATCTGAAGACTGCCTGATGCTCACAGGGAAGATTATTTACTCTTCTCAGAGGGCTTTCCGAAAAGGCAGCATTCATGGAGACACCTTTTTCCATGTTGGCCAGCGCCATCCTCCCCACCACCACCCTTCAGCACAAGCACAGAGCCACCTGATGGAGGCAGTACAGTACTTCAAAATGGCTGCCTAAAAGGGAACAAAAGCGAAAATGAGCCTTTGGGACTTCATCAAAATAAAAGCTTCTGCACAGCAAAGGAAATAGTCAACAAAACAAAGAGGCAACAACCCACGGAATGGGAGAGGATATTTGCAAATGACACTACAGACAAAGGGCTGATAGCCAAGATCTATAAAGAACTCCTCAAACTCAACATCCAAAAAAAAGATGATCACATCAAAAAACAGGCAGGAGAATATGCACCCCAATGTTCATCGCAGCAATGGCCACAATCGCCAAACTGTGGAAAGAGCCAAGGTGCCCATCAACAGATGAATGGATAAAGAAGATGTGGTACATATATACAATGGAATACTATGCCTCCGTCAGAAAGGATGAATACCCAACTTTTGTAGCAACATGGACTGGACTGGAAGAGATTATGCTGAGTGAA
>PITA01001289.1:0-155162 GCA_004023965.1 Spilogale gracilis
TTTTTTTTTTTTTAAAGATTTTATTTATTTGACAGAGAGAAACACAGCCAGAGGGGGAACACAAGCAGGGGGAGTGAGAGAGGGAGAAGCAGGTTTCCTGCCGAGCAGGGAGCCCGATGTGGGGCTTGATCCCGGGTCTCCGGGATCATGACCTGAGCCGAAGGCAGTCGCTTAACCAACTGAGCCACCCAGGCGCCCCAGTACCTTGAATTTCTTAAAACTAGGTGAATTGAATTTGATGCTTTCATCTTCATCATTCAGTAAACAATAATAATTGCTAACGTAGATGTCATGATATCTGGCATTCTTTTTGACATGTCTAAACATAAGTTCTGTGTTGTTATCATTTTACACATAAGTCACCTGGAACAAAGAAAGCTTTGAGAACTGTGCATGGTCACATAATGGTAGTGCATGGTAGTGGTGGTATTGAAACCAGGTTAGCTGGCAGGTTAGCTGCACAGCCTGGATTCATAGCCACTTTATGTGGGCTCCAGGGATATGATCTAATAAAAAGAGACCCAACTGTATAGAAGCAATACCCAAAGAACCAGGATTTAGAGGCAATAAAGGTGGTAGCTGCATATTTAAATGAATTGTGATGCTTAAGGATAGTTTCTTTACCCTTTTCTCTCCTCCAACCATCCCTCCTTTCACACCAGCCCACAGAGATCCACATTAAAAAATATCTTCACCATTTAGATTAAAACCAATCTTCCATCATTAGAAATTAATTTCTGTCTATTGTGTTATAATAGATTATTATAAGCTGTTATAGGTTAACAATAATATGTTATGCATTTTAATTTAGGATAAACTGATTTTGATTGTTTTGATTCAAGTGAACCAGCATTATTGGATATATACTGGATTATAGCAACTGTGTTAGGATTGGTACTTGTACAGAGGAACTTGAATGAACCCACAGAAAAGTCAGACAAACACTAAAGGGTATCTTTACAACCAAGCTTTTGAGAATTCCACAGCCTTGTCAATTGTAGATTAAAGAGTATATATGATTGGAGGAAAAATGCTCAAAATATAATGAACATGTTGTGTTATATAATGAGAGAAATTCTCATTTACCTTGGAGATGATAGTTGATGGTGGTGGAGTTTAGTGGGGAAACTTCTCAGAAAAGGTGAAATTAAAATAAACAATGAGAGACATATTTTTGTCAGGTATGAGGAACTATTATCGGTGGTCCTAAGCTTTAGAAACAAGATTAGGCCAAAGGTAAGGTTGGCAGAATGCCATAGTTTTACTGTGTGTCTTATGGTCTTATTTTCATAAGTGATATGGTATGCTTTAGTCTGTATCAGTCCAGGGACATCTGTGGATAACATAAACCATTCTAGATATTAAGGAGTCAATTAAGTACTCATCAAGGAGGTTGAAAGACTTCAAGGGCAAACTTAGTGGGCCTCCAAGACTGATTCCCATCAACACCACAGAGCTGGGCTGCCCATGGAACTGTTTCCCTGGCCACAAAGAGGAAACTGGGGAAACTTAAAACTCCACTTTAACTGTGATCAGGCAATCAGTAAACTGCTTCTAAATTTGTTGGATTCGGGGTCACATCTTGTCAGGTACTCTCTACTCAAGGCAATATGGCTTTCTTGAGCACTGCTTCTGTTCTCATGTAAGTCAGTTCTGAAGGTCAAGTTTCCATATAGTGAATCTAACTGGCAGAACCTAGTAGAATCTAGAACCTCCCAAGCAAGGTAATCTGGAAGTGTGATTTTTACCCCTATAGCCTCTGATGTATAGGAAGAGTCATGAAAAGGAAACTGGAATAGATATTAATCAAATCTTTGCTATTTGCCACATCATCACTGTCTGAGAACTAAGCACCATGTCAATATATTACCTTAAAATCACTGAAAAGGGGTTTTGGCAGCATTTCTTCTCAATGTGGGGTTGGAGGATATGTCTGTAAATTAGAGATGTCACATGCCATACCAGGCATTACTAATTGATCCTTGCACTTTTCCCACTAATCCTCATTAAGCAACCTCCAAATATTTTCAACCAACTTCCAAAAAAATTGCTCTCAAAATTGACACATTAGATAAAAATCTGTTTGATGTTTCTGGTCAGGGATATGGACTATATTAAGGCAGGCCAGAGGGAATCAGAATATGGCAGATATAAATTGGTGAGGCTAGAAAAACAAAGGACTAAAATGTGCCTCCTCACAATTTTAAGGCTAACCCCAGAAAGAATAGTTGCCATTTAATTCACTAAAATTATTTATACCTTCCTCAACCAAGGAACATAATTTCTGAGATCTTGGCTAGAGATTTCTACAGCAATAGAAAAAGTGCCCTTATGACCTAGACAGAGCGAATGCATCTAATTTAACTATGCCTGCATAATTGCTGGCAGTGAGCAGCATTCCTGCAATTAGGGCTCATCAGCCAGGCTGGCAAGTTCCCAGGACAGTGCTAGTGAATTCCATGGAGCCTGTGGAGAGAGTAGGGGCTGGGTGACATTGTTGGGCCTCTTTCATCTGAGTTACAAGAGGAGCCACGTCTGGACCATGTGCATAATTGTTTGTTTGCTTTTTGTCACATTTGGAACCAATGTAAATAAACCCAGTCTGTAAAAGTGAAAGCAAAAACCCAAAGCACCTGGAGGGTTTTGATGGAACTCAGTGAACTGAAAGCTTGTCGGCAGCCATGAGGGGGAAAATGACAAACGCCGCACTAGTGGGAATGGGAAAATGGATTGAATGGTCACTCCCTGATGATGCTTCATTTGTAATTTTCTTAAAAGATAATAAGGACCCATGAAGACACAGTTTCTGGAATGGAAGGAAAAGGTGCTCTGCCCTAGAAATGTTATTTAATTGCTCTCTATGAAATGCAAAATATCTGCCTTAAAAAAATGAGTCGGCATTAACTAACTTGTTGAAAAAGGGAAATAAATTGAGGTGTTTGTGTAGACAGAGAATACAAATTTGTAATGAAGCAACAACTCTACTTGCAAGATTGCGACACAGGCCCTCTGGTACAGAGTGCTATCTCCAGCACCGCTGACTGATGACTTACCTAGGGACTCCTTTGCAGAGCTTTGTGGGTAAGATTAAAAATTTAAAAAGTATTTATCCATATGAAAGAATATGAAGGAATGGAAGAGAGAAACTTCATGTAAGTCACTATTCTTCCCTCCTCCTTTAAAACAGAATATCTTTTTGATACTTCTATTAGGTGCTTTTTGATTCCAGATAGCTTGAGAATTTGGGAAAGTAGCAGATTGTGCCAATTTTATCTCCATAAGCCATTGCCCTCCATTTTAATAACTTTCACCCTCTCTGTCAGAAGGCCCACACCACTGTGCCCTTCCTCTTCAGAAATATCTCTCACAAATATTTTGTTTTCTGGAAGAACAACTCCTTTGTACTTAGTGAATTTTTAAAAACAGTATTTTCCTCCAAAGTATCTCTCATTTTAGGAGCTGTAAATGGTAAATTTTTAATTTTTCATGTTCTTTTTAGTGTACCATTTCCCCCCTTTTTTCCCCACACTTAGTTTTGAGCAGATATGTCATATTATGAGGTGACAGAGAAAGTAAAATGCAGTGTCTTCAAGGAGATCATATCTAGTAGGAAGGAAAGGCAAATCTGAGAAATCTGTAGTACAGAGTGATAGGGGCTACAGTTAAGGTTGGAACCGGTGCTAAGAGAGAGTCAGGAAACTTTCCCCTGCTCCTGGACATCTTGGGGAAGTAATATCTGAACTGAAGCTTAGTCTGAGCATGGTAAAGGCAATGAAAAGAAAAGTGGTCTGTCAAAGAACTTGAGACATGAAGATATGGAGACCAGAGGGCACAGTCACATGGGCAAACAGTACAAACATTGAGGGTGTCACTTCATCTACAGCTCCAGGCTCCCCTGGAAGTGAAAGAGAAACGTTTAGCTATTAAATTAGGTAGGGCTGCATCAAGACAGTTTGCATGTACCTCCTTGAGAAGTTCTGACTCTGTTTTGAAGGGGTTCAGAATCCACTGAAAGATTAGAACTAGAGAATGCTTGAAGAACATCATTTTGATTCACTCTCCACCAGTGCTTGAGTCTGAAATTCCTACCATCATGCCCTCTTGTTTGTGTCAAGAAGTAGTTCTTCCTGTGGAACAACAGGTATCCACAGACCAAAAACAAGTGCCAACGGTGAGGATATCTGGAAAACCCAACATAAAGCAGGACTACACCAATATCTTTACTACAGAACTGCTCAGAACCTTTACTGTGCTAATGTGCATGGAAGGACTCCAAAAGGGGAGGTTTATAATAAAATGGAATTAGAAGAATTAATTTTCTAAGAAAAACACATTTGCAAGTCATTTTCTCCAGGACTACTCTTTAGAAACCCAGGACTAGATTTTTTGCCTAGGATTTTTAACTTGTTAGATCTGAGATAAACAAGGTTTCAAAGGGGAGCTTTTATGTTTTAAACTTGTAATTTTTCCCAAGGAGATAGGGTTACTATAGTGAATCTCTATATAGTCATCTCCAGATTCATTAACTGTCAACATTTTGCTATTTCTTCTTCATTTATCACTCCCTTTCCTACTTTATGTTGTATAAACTTTAAAGCAATTTGCTCCTCAGAAAGCATAAATGTCTGTTTGGTGGTCTCACTTTTAGTGATGCAAAGATTGATCCTTCCCTGATTCTTACATTGACAAGTTCCCATCAATCTTTTGGTGCTACTGTTTCATTTAGTTATAGTACTAATATTTCATTAGTGTTTGAAAACAGTGATTTTTCTCTTTCTATTATTTCTTCTATAATAAAAGATTTTGTTTTCTATAATAAAATCTATAACATTAAGATTTCCCAGACTCATTTTATGCATTCCCTACCCTCGACTAGATTCAGGTTGCTGCTGCTGCTGCTTCTTTTCTTCTTCTTCTTCTTCTTCTTCTTCTTCTTCTTCTTCTTCTTCTTCTTCTTCTTCTTCTTCTTCCTTCTTCTCCTTCTCCTCCTCCTCCTCCTCCTCCTCCTCCTCCTCCTCCTCCTCCTCCTTCTTTTCTTCTCTTTTCCAAAGGACTCCTGGTTTATTTTATTTAGAGACCTCCTTCCTGGCCCAAGAGAATGCTTATTTGCTGGCAGGTGACTGTGCTGCCCATAAGTAAACTTTTAAAATTATTTATTAACATTTTGTTGGTCATTTTTGTTTCTTTTGGCAAAAACAAGAAAATATATACACGCATGTGTATTTTTTGTCTTTCTGACACAAAAGTGTATGTTATGTTTAGTTTCTGTCCTTTGTTGTGTTTTGCTTTCTTTACTTAATGGCATATGTCTGGTATCATTCCCTACCAATACATGTAGCCCTTCCTCATTCTTTTTTTGTGGTTTCCTAGTACTGTGTTCTGTGGGTGGTTTATTCAATCAGTTTTCTCTAGATGAACATTCAGTATTATTCCTATATTTTGCTATTACTAATAATGCCACAGTGGATAATACTGCATAAATCATTTTGTCTTTTTTTTTTTAGTCAAACATTGAGTTGGCTTCTAAGAAGGGGGGTTATTGAGTCAAGTCGTATCAGCATGTACAATTATCCTAAATATTTACTTATTCTTCTTGGGAAATCTTTGGGGGATAGTGCTATTTTGTGTTCCTACCATCAACGCATGAGCAAGACTTTTCTCACATAGTCTCAAAAGCAGAATATTATCACTGAATAGAAATTTGGTGATCTGATGGGTGAGAAACTCTGTGAAGTTTTCTTTGACTCCCTCCCCTTTGTTCCATTTCTAAAGATCTTGTGCATCTTTTTCACATAAGGGTCTCTTGTATATTCTTTCTTAAAAACTACCTGTTCAGAAGTTTTAGGAAAGAGAGATTTCATAGAGAAGGAGGAGAGAGTTCAGTTTGCACATCTGGTATCTTCACACCTTCAACTGATAGTCCTTCCTCTGCCATTCAAATTGAAGAGGTGAAATATAGGACCCTCACTCAAGGTGGACTCTTAGTAACCAGGCAACAGACTAAGGTTACCAAAACCCAGAGGGTACTGTACTTAAAGAATAAGATCCCCTAGATGAAATTTCCCCCTCTCGCCTCTCTTTTCTTTCTCTTAATTATTCTCTCTCTTTGACAGATTATAGAATTTGAAGGCAGGATAGGTCCTTTAAATCCTTAAAATCCAATACCTTGGTTTGATAGGTAGACCAGAGTGGTGGCCAGACTTGCTCTATCGATCAATTTCTTTTCCCAGTGCCACCCCATCCTCTCTCACCCTCAACCAGGTTCACTGGTGATAAAAACAGTATTACCTAACTCTTCTTGGATTAAACAAGAAACAGGAAAAATAAATATCACTTCCCTGGGGTAGTAATACTTCCTAGCCATACCCTATTACAAATTCACATTTTTTAATGTGTATATGAACAATTAAAATGCCCCTCCTCCCAATTCTAAATGCCTAGATATCCCTGCAGTCTCCTTGTGTTTATTTTATCATATAATTTACGCTTATTCCCAAGAGGAAGGGGTCAATGAAATATACTTATAACTTTTCAGTGTGTTGATTATGACATGCTATTGAATGCTAAGAAGAACAAAGAACACCTCAATTTAATGTAACATAACACTACCTAGAATATCACATATTTGGGGGAATTAAAAAATATAGCTTCCAAAATCTGGAAGTTTACAAACTAGTTGGGAAGATGAGGTATCTGAAGGAAAATTTTATTATGCAGTGCAGGGGATGACTATGATCATATATACTACCAGGTTAATGAGATTAATGCAGAGTAAGTTACGGGACCAACATGTAGAGAGTGTAGGCTAAGGAGTTAGACTTTTTGTATTTAAAGTGCAGCTGCATTGCTTATTTTATCTGTGTGAGCTTTAGTTTCTCATCTGCAAATGGAGATCAAGCAGAATATCTATGTTGTAGTGTTCCTGGGAGGCTTCCATAAGAGCGTATAAGTGCTTGGTAGGGAAAGCACAACCCATGTCTGCCATAACTGTTAAAGTGGCTTAGAGAAGTTAAAACAAAAAAATTGAGGGGAGGGGACCTGAAAAAAATTATTAGATTCAGTCATTAGCAAGTCTCAGATGACTTCCAATAGGGCAGTTTCCGCCAAGTGAAAAGGCAGGAAGGCAAAGTGCAGCAGGTTAAGGGGTAAAGAGGCAATAAATACTTGCTATAGAGAAATCAATACAAGCAGAAATCAATAAAGCCAAGGAAGTTCATCTATTTGATATTGGAGAGCGAAAATAAAAATCGTAAAATAAAGCAAAATGGTAATGGGATAAAACAGGTTTTCTGTCATTTAAAGAAAAAGTAGTGCTTGAGAGCAAAAGCCATTTAACTGACAAGGGTGAGAGAGCACAGTTTGGTGAAACTGAGGGTGCTTTAGGTTAATGCCCTGAGCGTCTTTAGTGAAACTCAAGGGAGGTTCATTCTTAAGAGCAGCATGCCATCAGATTTATATCCCTGCGGGATCAAGGGCATTTTCTTGCTAGACAGAGTAGCTTCCCACTATATCTAAAGCTAAAGAACCATATAAAGAATTATATGACCCTGACTAAAGGTTGCACAAAGCTGTGGCATTAATGAATTAAGTTGCGGGACCTTAAAATGTGTTTAGCTGTCATTTGAACAAACGGTGTTGAGTATAGATGAGGTCTGTATGGCCTGCTGCTGGGAACATAACTGGCATCATTGTGCTGACTGAGGACATCAGTAGGGAAGAACTAAGTATGGCAAGTATCAAATGTAGTTATTTGTGCCAACATAGATGTAATTTAATTTAAAAATTAATTATCTCTTGAATTTGGCTTTAGTACAAAAAGTGGCCTAGATTCCAAAATCTCTTTTTAACATTTCAGATATATTTTTCTTCTTACTGTAAGCTTGAGAGGCTTGGATTACCATATTCTTTAATGTCAAAGCCCTATTTTAACAACAATTATAAAATACAGTAGCTAGCAGATGTCCATTCTTCCAGGCTGTTGTGATGAGTCAAAACAAATCTATCATAACAATTGTAATAAACTGTGTAATCTGCTCAGTGAAGCAAGAAAAATATACAGAACACAGACAATATCCAGAGGGTCATAATTACGGTAGTTATATGAGAGAGTTATAATAGCTTTGCATGGCTACAAATGTGAGGTCCTTTGAACAGATCATAGATACAATTCTATTTTACCACTGAGGAATTTTCCTTAAATTCTCTGATTCTCAGTTTCTTCATCTTTAGGATGGAAATAATAATCCATAATCCTCAGGATTAGAGAGATAATGAAAGAAGATGAATACATGGATATAGTGTGCCTGACATACTAGGTAGCATATTACTTTGTAAGAAATGCATGGATCCCTCTTGTTACTTTTCCCACTTTGTTTTCTTAATCTGCAAATTTTAATCTCAACTCTACCTGATGGGCTGCCATCCAAAATTACTGTTGAAAAATTCTCTGAATGGCACATTGTTGAGGATAGGCACACTGTCCCCTCCCCCGCCCCCCGGAAGTCCAAACCCAAGTTCTTTCTCTAGCTCTGTGATAAGTGACTAGCCCTCTGGTCAAATACTAGACATCCTGGCTGGAGTCATTGGTATTTTTTTTTTCAGATTTTAAAGAAATCTTATAATCAGGTTGCCGTATTTAGGAACTGAGACTGAGGAAAAGAAGATATACATTTCTCGGTTTATTCCCATATTATAGTTATACAGTTAGTTAACTGGTCTGTGTATTCACATGCATGACAAAGTGTTACTCCCCTTTTTCTTGTCTGAGAGTATGTATTTGAATTGGCATAAAATTATGGGAAAATACTCATTTCATGTGCTTTTGGCTGGTTGAAGCAAACAGGAATGGAAATACCTGGCAAATAGACTTATAAATTCACAAGGGTCATTGTGTGTCTGCCCCTGCTCTAAGTCATTTTCAGCTATAGACAGGAACATCTACTGAAAATAAAACTTAAAAATTAACAATGACAATATCTTGTAGGCTTCTTTTCAAGTATGTCTGAATGCCTAATGTCAGTCCCTTAGGTTATAATTGAAGCTGTAGCGTTAAATGCTTTCTCTGATTTCCTAAAATGGTTTTGCTGAATTTGCCTGCCTCCTGAGTAGATCCTTGCCTTAGAAAACTCATCTGCCAAAAGACATTCTTGTTGAGATACACTGCCAAGCTGGGAACAAAAAATAGTAAACATTAGAGGCATTTTTACTGCTAAAGCCCCAAAGGCAACAATCTTATCTCTAAGTCTGCAACACAAGCAAATTAATCTGATTTGCATGTCATCTAAACAGAGTATGGGTTTGGATAGCTCTGAATCATCTCAAGTGAAAATTGGATTAGCAATGTGGCTAAATTTTGGCCAATAAAAAAAGAGGAGAAAGTGTGTTTAAATAATTTTAAATGTAAAAGAAGAATACAAGTAACAAAAAACATAGAGATCTTTCTTTAAATAAATAGTAGCTACTGTTCTATAACAATGATATAAGATGTTATAAAAATCTACAGCCTAACTTGATAAAGTAATGGGCTTAAAAGTCTATTTTTTCTGGAACTGAATATAACTGGATTTTAACACCCTCATGGATCTATAACAGCCATGAAAATATTCATTGGTCACTGTACCTAGAGCTTAATATAAGTCACTGAGGTGGATGATGGATGAAATCCCTGTACATTTTACCTTGTGCTGTGCTGGCCTACATGTTTAATTTATGTAGAGCCCTTTGGGGAGTATTGACTATCTTTTCCAAAGACACATTTTTTAGTTCATCATGTCTTTTATCAATGTTATCACTTAGGAAAGTAGTATAACTATTATATCAATATTTTATATAAACATGGGTTGTTTCTAGTGACAAAAAGAACTTTAATCACCAAACCCCTGCTCTGTTTTTATTTTATGTATCTCAGGGATGCTTGTATTCCACTGAGTTTCAAACTACAGTATTTTTTCACATGTAAACATCTCTCACTTTTTAGCATATCCCAGTTTGACGCCCACCATCAGTACCCCCAAAGCCCTCTCCCCTAAAAGTAAAAGGTGCAATATACCAAGTGAATTGCATTCTGCCTTGGTAAACAAAACTAAATTTAATAATTGAAACACATTGGCTCAGGGGTCCCAACATTCTCTCTTAGAGCAGGGGTGACTGCTCTAAGAGAGAAAACACGAGAGTAAAGTCTTATTTCTTTTCATGGCTAATCTCTGAAGTCATTTAGTGTCCCTTCTACTTCATTTTACTGTTGAAGGCAATTGTATAAAGACCAGCCCAGTTTGAAAGAGAGAGAAAATAGACTACCTTTCACTGGAGAATTGTCAATCCTGCATGGTAAGAAATTAATGTGGGATGGATTATGTATTGGTTTAGCCTTTGAAAAATAAAATCTGCCACCTCAGGGCTCCCATGTTGCAAAATTAAAGCTATTGCTTTCCTCCTTGGCTGTTACCCTTGTGCAGTATGAACAACCTTCATAGTCATACATGGTAGCCTAGCTGCAGGGATCAAAAAGGCCTTTGTTTTATACCAGTTATCCCACTCTTCAGCTATGTGACTTAGGAAAGTTATTTGAAATTTCCAAATCTAAATTTCCATACAGTATTGCAGTGAAAATTAAATGAGGGAATATTAAATGTGAATAGCACAGTGATCAATATAGAAGTCTTCTTACCCCTTATAGGTACAAATCTACTGGGTTGAACCATATGAAATTGCCATCTCTGAAGTTAAAAATGGTGAACCATTTTTATGGTTCAACCTAGTAATTTTTTATGGATAAATAATTGGAACAGTATTTTATTCTGTTAAATCATAAATTGTTCCATATTAAATAGAAAATGTATTTTTTTAGATATATCTGAATTTAAATAGACATACTTATGGATTTAAGTAATACTAGAAAGTAAAATAAAATAAAAACTGTGGCAAATGGAGCTGCAAATGTGCCTTTGAATTCCTCACCATTCCTAGTATAATTCTTAGGCATATTAGAACCTCTCTAATATCATCACATTTTTAATTGGACTAAGGTTGACAGTTGGCCAGGAAAAGGGAAATCATAAGTTTGCCACATTTTTTTCTTATCCCTTCTTCCCTGCTCAAACTTAAGAAGTTTCCAAACAGCTTACTCTTTTTTTTTTTTTTTTTTTAACTTTTTGCCTTCTCTATTTTCTTTTGAGATCTGTCCCTTAACACCTAAATGGCCAATCATTAGCTCAACTTTCTTCATTCTGGGCATCAAGATTTGAACTCATATCTTCAAAAGTGGCAGACCAGCTGATTAATCCATTGTATTTCCCTGGCTCTCTGCCTAGTTTTTCACATTTAGAATGATTTATGGTATTGAAATTTTCCACATTATTCAGCATTGGCAATCCATCATCTGAGCAAATTATACCTCTAGCCTCCCATCAGTCCAAATGTGTTCAGATAATGAAGCTTCTCCAAAGCTTTAGTCATCTCAAAAAAAGAAAGGTGTAGAATTCACAAAAGTATATTGGAAACATATTACAAAGTCAGAAAGTTTCTCTTTCCTGAAACTGTTTTGTTTTATTTTGTTTTTTTTTTTTTTAGAGCAAGAGGGAAAATAAAATGTTAAGTCAGTTAAGTCACTTCTTTAAAAAAAGGATAAATAAGAAAAAAATGGAAATATAGGAAGATAAAAAAGGAATGTAATTTTGTTCTTCTTACGTGATACTTTATCATATTTCCATTTACATTGAGACATTATTTACTGTTAAAGGGTCATCTGTTCTTGTTGTGTTGATATAGTGACCCATCATCAAAGAGCAAAAGAAAAAAATCAGAAGAATCACAGCGATGCATTTTGGCAAGAACAAATCCCCCTGAAATCTCAGAGTTCATTATGGCTAGTTCTTGGGAAGGTTTGTTATATCTGAGTTCTCTCTGTGAACACTTTTTCCCATACATTTCAGCTTGCCAAGAATATCTTGGTTTATTCCTGTTGTTCCAGCAGCCTGTCCTATTATTGTCCCCTTTCGACTCTCAAAAGTAACCAGATATGGGCAATAATGTACAACATCTCCCTCTCCTTGAAAATTATTGTACCTTTTTCTTGCTTTGGATCAAAGAAAGAGAAAAAAAAGCGATCTATTCATAACCAAATTAGATTAGATGCCTCCAAGTAAAAGGATCTCAATATTGCTAATGGAGAACATAAAAATAAGTTTAACATAAGGAGAGAGGATTTATAATGATGTTTTAACAATTCACTCAAAAATTAGTAATGAAGGGACAAGTGGTAATATTTCCATTCCTTTGACACCACTAAGATACAATTAATGAACAATGCAAATCAGTTAATTAGTGATTAAAGTCAAACCCTTCAATTAAAAACCTTTCCTCTCTTCTAACTACTGATTTGGTGTTTCTGTACTCTACTAAGCCCAGAAAGTGGCCTCCAACCACTTTCTGTATTCAAGACTGTTTCTTACAATGAAATCCTTAGCATTTTGAAGTACTCTTCCTAGTTAACCATTTCTGTGTGATTTTTTTTTTTTTTAGTTTCCTCTCATTGTTTTTGTTTTCAGTACCTATACATGAAATTCAGGGTTTTTTTTCAAGATTTTATTTATTTATTTGACAAAGAGATAGATCACAGGTAGGCAGAGAAGCAGACAGAGAGAGGGGGGGGAAGGAGGCTCCCTGCTGAGCAGAGAGCCAGATATGGGACTGGATCCCAGGACCCTGAGATCATGACCTAAGTAAGCCAAAGGCAGAGGCTTTAAACCATTGAGCCATTCAGGTGCCCTGAAATTCAGTTTGTTAATGCTTCTCTTATAATATGATACTCTGATCTGCAGATGATTTTAATGAAACTTAGGTGTTATGTATGTTCTCCCCATATAGCAAAGTCTGTGTGATATGTAAAAAGAGCTACTAAATAACGTTGCTTTGATTCTTGCTGAAAATTTCATTTTCTTAGTCAACACAAATTTCAAGAGGGAGCTATAGCAATTTCCATATTATACAAATGAGTAAATTGAACTCAGAAAAAGTAGATAAAATGCTGAATTTAGATCATTCAAGTAAGAAGTTAAATAGAATATACAGGACTTAAATCTAGATCTGCCTGTTTCCAAAGATCATATTCTTAACCATTCTAAACTTATAAACGTGTTCTTTTCAGATGAAATATATTCCCATTAAATTCCCTAAAATTAGCATCATTGAATTTTTTAAAAAATCCTTTCAGGTTTTTTGGCTTTAAATTCTCCCACCCTGCATATTGGATATCTCTTCTAGCATTTAATCACCTGTACATATGTTTGTTTTACTGCCAGTATTCTTATCCAAATCCCCATGAATATGCACAATAGCCCAAGGTTGGAGAAAAGGGTCAGAGTCCTGGTGTGGGATTTCTCAACACCAATATTGGTGTTGATAAACACCTTTGTATAGATACTAATGAATTGAATCAGGTTGACTTAATTATTATGACTTGATCTATATTTTTCTTATTTATTTCAAATATTTTGAAAAATTTAGTAAAGTGGTCTCTAAGTATTTTATACTAAATCTTGATGCTTAGACCAATAGTTCTTATGTTCACTCTCCCATTCATTCACCTACTCTCTGTAGAAAACAAGCAAACAAGCAAACAAACCAATAATTACTCTTGTTAAGTCATAAGAGAATTGGATATGTCTGTCATTTGTTATTTATTTATCCTTGGGCAAGCTACTTCTCTCCATAAATCCCTGGTTTCTTTTAAAATGGAGATAAGGGAATTTGTGTGGTTAGAATGCAGGGGATATGGGGAAAATAAAGAGAGATGATGGTAACATGCTATTCTCTGATGTGATTTGGAGTCTGTGATGTCATTGAGTATTTTAACCAAACAATTTATAAAGTATGACTTATTATGTTTTTCAAAGTTAACTCTATACTAGTGTTTCTCAAATTTGAACATGCACCAGAATCATCTGATTGCTTGTTAAAACAAAGATGGCTGGTTCACATCTCCTAGAGTTTCTGATTCAGTAGGTGTGGTATTGGCCCAAGAATTTGCATTTCTTCCAAGTTTTCAACTGTTTCTAATTCTGCTGACCAGGACACTATTCTGAGAACCAGTGGGAAAATGTGGTGAGTGTTAGAAATAATGAGTATCTGAACTATGACATGGACAGTGGAGAGGACAGTGGAAATGGGCTCAAGATAGTCACTGGATTGGTGACAGATCAGTTATGAAAGGTGAAAGAGGCAGAAGAGTCAAAGCTATCTTCAAGGTTTATAAATGGGATGAAGTGATACTGATGCCAACAATAAGGAATAGAGGAGAAAAAGTCTCGTGCTTGTAAGATAAACTCAGGTTTGGAAGAGCTGAGGTTCAGTGTTTGTAGGACCTGTAGATGGACATCTTCATGATAGATATGGCTGTGTGGGATGATACTGGTTTTATGAAGGGCTAAATTTCTAGTTTTGGGAGTGGACTGGAGGTAAGTTCTTTTTTCCCCTTCAAATAGGTGGGCCTTTCCATACAGAAAGGGGACTTTTTGGGTTTGGGTCAAACACAAAGAAGCTTTAATGCCTTTGCCTTTCCTTCATAGCAATCAAAGGTTATAGTTATCCACCATGTGAAACAGAATGGATGAAACCAATAGCAGAACAGAATAGAATATATTCATTGGCAGTAGGAGGTAGAAGGGTGGTCAGGTGCTATTAGGTTCACCTTTCTTCTTGTCAAGAGATAAACCAACTTTCAGCCTCTGGACCACAAGATGCATAACTATAGCATCATGGTGGGTGCATTTCCTGTTGTCACCAATTCCCCACCCCCCCACATAGAGAACCATTGTGTCTTTTTTTTTTTTTTTTTTTTAATGAAGCCACTGGATATAGTCTTTTATTAAGAGAGGCTAGGCATCAGGCATCCTAAACACAAATAGCAAACTTATCTCTTCATAATCTATAGCAAAAAAAAAAATCACATTCTCACATTTTAAATGTAGTGTTAGACCGGTACTATAAAAATATACATTAGCCAGACTCCAGCTGCTTTGGGATGGAGTCTGTTGACCAAAAGAGACAAGTTTCATTCAAAAGACAATTTTCATGGGCTGAGAGTTGGAGGGGAGCAGGAAAGGGAGTTTGATCTGTAGAGGGAATTTTTTTTAATATTCCTATACCAAAACAGGGAGTGTAACTAAAAAGGAAAAAAGAAAAAAACAGATGACTAGAGATAAAAATGTGGAAATATTTAAGAATATTTAAGATTAATTGGAGTCATTGGAAAGATATTATCAAATAGGGCTGGAAGAAAAAATGGCTGATAGCAATTCTGGAAGAAAAAAAAATGTTAGGAACAGACAAAAGAATGGGAGTCATAAAAAGAAAGAAAAGGAAGCTGTCAGAGAAGTTCAAGCATCAAAAATGGAAAATGTATTAGTCAGTTATGACAGGCGCTCTTGATCATTGCTTCCTAAATATTTACACATTTCTCCCTTCCACTTTTTTTTAACTAATGAAAAATTTCAAAATTTACACTCTAGTTCTTTTTCCTCTATACTATTTATACAGGTAAAATGATCTAAAAAAGAAGAAATTTGAACTCATGTTGAAACAGTCACATCTCAATAATAACTACGTGCATTTTGGGGGCGTTGTATCTGGTGTTTCTTATTTTAAATGGCCATTTTTTCAAAATAAATTGCAATTATAATAATGCAAAATCCTTGTTAAAATATACCTCCAAGTAGGAAAAATCAATGCAAATATAACAAAGACTTGTACTAAGACCCTTCCACTGAAATTTCTAGAAAATCCAGTTTAGAGTCTGGCAGAGATCTCAGTGTTGATAGATTAGGGGCAGGTCTGAAAATTCAGCTTCTGAAGTCACAGGTGATTTTGTTGTAAGACATTATGGACACTTAGCTAATGGTAAGAGTTCAATTATCATTAAAGTTGGAAAGAGTTTGATAAAAACAATGTTACTAGTAGTTCAAAATGATGATACATAAGCAATTGGCTTTGCTATGTTTCATACAGATTGAACTGTGAGCACTGCAGCTACATGGTGAGATTTAAATATGCCACGGCTTCCAGTGCAGCTGGCAAAGTGACAGGCTTGGTATGTAGTCATGTCTACTGGCAATTCTCGAACTGCCAGAACCTAGGGAATAACAACTGAGTAGAGGGCAGTGCTTCCACATGGCTGGGGTGATTATGAAAATGGTGTTACCAGTTAAAGTGAAGCAGCTTACAAGTTCATATTCTCTGCAAGGAGGCTTGAGGGGAAGGAGAAGGCGATTGAAAAATGGTGGGGGTGGAGGAGAAAAAGCTTTGAGGTTTGGTTTTGTGCCATCTTTTTCTGATGCTCATTCTTTCCCCTTTTTTCACCTGGCATCCCCAGCTGCTGTGGATTGGGGAACATTAATCTGTAAAATGAACGGTCATTCAGTAGCAGTGGGCTATGCATAAATCACACAGTTGACTCTCAGGAGGCATAAAGCTATTTCCAGAAAGGTCACATTAAAATTTAGCCATCATAATGTGAAGAAAGCAATCACATATGATATTCTAAGCAAACTCAGGGACATTTATTTGCCTATAATAATAACTTTCTCACTGAATTGTTGCTTGGAGACAAAATTATGCAACATGGGCAAAACATTTATTTATTTAGTGAAACAATCTAAAACATAGTAGATGTACCATAAAAAGTAGTTAAAATCATTATGATAAAATCCTTTTGTTTTGATTCTCATCTCTGTCACTTACTTTGAACCTTAGTTTATATGTTTGTCAAATTGAGCTGATAATATTGCATAAATTTGTTGAGGGCCCTAGAAGGAATGTGTATGAAATTACTAGTACATTTTATGGCAAGTACAAAGGTCCCTGTAAATGGGGGGTAGCAGAATCATGGAGTGGAGGAAGAATGAACTGGGGAGGGAAGGATTATCTATGTCTTTAAGTAATACGTATACCTAAGGACAATGAGATAGTTTTCCTTCTTTAGTACCACAAAAGATCTAAAGATACAGAACTATTTTTGGGTAAGTCATGAGAATACTTTAATGGAAATTTTAAAGATTATAACAAGCAGAGATTCAGAAGGTAATATTAGAGATTCGGAAAAGGACAAAATCCATGTAACACAGTCGGAAAATTCAAGGCATAGAAAAGAGAATGGCTGGTAACCGTGTAGGGCACAAATCATTAGCATGGAAATAAGATTAAAAACTGCAGAGGTCAAATATGAAAGAAGAGTTTCTGGGTAATTTGGTAAGCCAAAATATATGGAGGCAGAAAGTTTTTGAAATAGGAAAAATCAAAAGAATACCAGAGGAAAGATTTTGTTTGGCTAGAATATGACGAGTGAATTACAAGAAAAACTGATCAGGCAAGGCCATTGATAATAGATCATTATGAAGGCCAAAGCTCACAATTATGTTGCCTTTGCCAAATCCTTGAAATCATGCTCATGAAAAGAAAAAATAAATACAAGTAATGTGATAATGATGGTAACTGATAGATAATATTTTTTTTATAAAAAGCATGTAGTCATTAAATAATGTATTAAGATGGTTAAAAACAAGAACAATCAGATTTTTAAAAAAGATTTTATTTATTTGAGAGAAGGAGAGGGAAAGAAAGCACAAGCAGGGGGAGCAGCAGGCAGAGGAAGATAAAGGCTCCCCACTGATGATCAAGGAGCCCGATGCAGGACTCTATCCCAGGACCCTGGGATCATGACCTGAGCCATAGGCAGATGCTTAACCAACTGAGCCACCTGGGCATCCCAATCAGATTTTTTTCATTTCTCTGTTAAAACTTTCAGGTGGCCATATCATATCCATTTACACAAAATACATAACATTTTAAGAGAAAATGCGGAAGAGTCAAAATTTAAAATTAGTTTAACGGTAAATACAGTTACTAACATGTATCAAGTTTATATTAAAATAGAAATATACAAGTATCCAACATTTATCTTTAGGGACTTGAAAGCTTTGTGTTCACTTGGATTTCCCTTTTTTTTTTTTTCTTAAGTACATAGAAATAGATACAGACATATCTTCATGTAGTCATCCTTTGTTTTTTTCTTTTTTCTTATTTCATTGGTTCTTATATATTAGGGTGTTTAAAATTGCCGTAGAAGAATGTATACACAAACCCATGCACATTTTATAGGATATGTAGGGAATTTTTAAGGACAATTTTGACCATAAGGGGTTTTTCAGTACTCTAACTTGATACCATTACTCAGAGTAAACTGTCACACTCACAATGGTTTGAAAAGAATGCAGAAAATAATGTTAAAAAAAAAAAGCCGTGCTTTTTAGGATAATATGTAAGTTATAGATCATTTTTGTGTTTGACATTCCCACTACTCTATAAAAGCCAATTAATTTTTTAAAAATGAATCAACTTTCTTATTTGGATAATATGATATAAATATAAAGCTATCAGGTTAGAGAGGTAGCAATTTGGAATTGTTCAATGTTGCTGAAGATGCAAGAATTTAAATATAATGAATGGGCTCTGCCCTAGGAAGGAAAAAACATGAAAAACAGGCCAGCTTACTTTACATTCGCGCTACATGTTTTGGGTCACATAAACATTAGATCTCCTGTTTGATCTTGAAACTTCTTCAAAGCAAATTAGTGTCAATGGACATCATATTTTTTTAAGGAGATTGGCAAAGGGCTCAATCTTAAAATAGCAAGTTTGAAAACACTAGTTATTTTGTTATAGCCTGTTGTTTTTGTGTAATTCAGTGACAGTTTAGCATTGATACCCACTGCTGGCCTTATGTTCCCACATCTGCTGTGTGAAGAAAACATTTTTCCCTTAAAGTAGCATCCACCATACTGTTTTCACTTCCAGTTCATGTTAAGCATTAAATGAGAAATTTGTCTTTCAAGGCATGTACATGAAATCATTTAACTAAGTCAAGGGATTCCTTTTCAGAGGATTCAGAGTTTGTATGTAGCTCTAGGACATTGCGATCGCCTTGCATCCGTAGTACTTGCCTCTATTCAGTCGAACCCAAAATGAATTTATACAACACAAACAAAGCAACTGAAATGTGTAATAATCAATTCCCTCTTCTGTTCTATGACACCAATATGACTGGCTAAAATGAAAATTATGTATTCCTTCTCCGTCATTATCAAGCTACATCTATGAAATTCCTGTAAGCATTTTTATATTTTGGTCTGCTGAGAACAATATTTTGGAATATTTCTGAACTATTTCCATTGTTGTTTTTCATTTGACTCATGTTATCTTCAGTACCTTCCCTCATTTACAAGTATTTGAAAATGTTCTTATTTGTTGTTATTGGTATCTAGCTTAAGTTTGCTATGGTCAGGTAGTATACCAAATATGACTGTCCTTTGAAATTTGTTGAGATGTTTTCTTATGGCACAGAATATAGTCACCTTTGGTAAATGATCCATGTTCTTAAAAAAAATGTGTTGTGCAGTTATTGATTGCAATGTTCTGTATTTGTCATTCATCTCCAATTTGTGAATTGTGTTGTTAAAATTTTCTGTCTATTGCTGTTGTTGTTGTTGTTGTTGTTGTTGTTGATTTGTCCTGTTAGGACAGATGTGTTATAGATGTGTTAATATCCCCAGCCTCTATTCTCCTTTCCCTACCCCCACATTTTGGACTATTGTTTATTTTTAAGTTTTCCATGTATTTTAAAGGTAACAAGAGAGTATTATTATTGTTTTATGCAGTCAGTATTCATTTAGGTTTTTGTATATGTTTATTTATCCTTTTATGTTCTTCTATCATTTCCCTCCTTATGTTATGGATCATTTTCCTTCTGTCTAAAGAGTTCTTTTTAGCTTTTCCTTTAATATATGATTTGTGATGGACAAATTCTCTTAGTTTTCCTTTTTCTAAGAATATACCTTAATTATTTGAAGGATACTTTCAATACTTTCAACTATTATTTTATTTCAGCTCTTTAAATATGTCACTCATTTGTCTTCTGGTGTATATTCATTTATGCTGAAAAGGCAACTGTCACTCATTATTTTCATTTTTACAAATAATATGTCTCTTTTCCTTTAGTCATTTCTGGCTTTTTAAAAAAGGTATTATTTTTTGTGATGTGGTTAGATATGTTTTTCTTTGCATTTTCCCAGTTGAAATTTATAGAGCTTTCAACATAATTGGCTTGAGATTTTTTTTAAGCTTGGGAGATTCTTGGCTATTATGTCTATAAATATTATGTTGTCCTTTTTTTTTTTAAGATTTTATTTATTTATTGGACAGAGAGATACACAACCAGTGAGGGAACACAAGCAGCAGGAGTGAGAGAGGGAGAAGCAGGCTTCCCGCTGAGCAGGGAGCCTGATCTGGGGCTCGATCCCAGGATTCCGGGATCATCACCTGATCCAAAGGTAGACGCTTTGGTAGATCCAAAGGTAGATGTTACGTATGCTATATATCTTTTATATGACTGAGCCACCCAGGCGCCCTGGTCTTTTCTTTTGAATGAGAATTTAATTATACTGCCTTAGACTTTCACCCTCTAAAATGTCTCCTATGTTCTTCTGAATGTTTCAAATAATTTTTCTAGTATCCAATCTAGATATCTGTTGATCTATATTCCTTTTCATTAATCATCTTTTCTGCTTTTTATAATTTTGCTATAGATGATAAACACATCTATCAAAGTCTTGATTTCAGCTATTCTATTTTTTACTTAGAATTTCAATTTTATTTTATTTTATAGTTTTTATCATATCATTTATTTTGTTACTAATTACCATTTTAAAATCTGTGTCTAATTATGCTAATATCAAGATCACCTGTGGATTTGATTTTATTGATCTTTTTTCTCTTGGTTTTTGTTCGTTTGTTCCTGTCTCCTGGTCATTTGCCTTTGAATATTTGAAAAATTGTGAAGTTCTGTATTTTATCTTCCTGGAGAAGGTTCTTTGCTTTCCTTTTGGTAGGCTATTAAAGCAGGAGAAGATTACCTTCATTAATTAGAAACTGAGATTGTTCAAGGTTGAGTTACACTCTATGTGAGATCTGGTTTACTTCAGTTTTGGCTTTCTTTTCTTTTCTTTTTTTTTGGGGGGGGGACTTTCTTACTAGAATACAGCCAGCCCATCAAGGATATTGACTACATGCCAGTGCTCTTTCCCATAGCTCCTCCTGTTTGGTGATCTTTGAGTTCCGTTTTTTTTTCTTCAGTTCTGCTTAGCTTTTTAGCCACTTGAGAGTCACTTTTTGTTTGTCCTGTTACTTCTTGTCCCATACTGAGAGTAAGCAAATTATTTGAAGTAAAATTAATAATGATTTAGTTTTCCTAGTCTTATGAAGTGACCAAAACCCTAAGCTACCATTTTATGATTGGTTTCTAGACCTCTTGACACTACCACTCGCCACATAATTGATACACAAATGCAGAGGAGAAAGCCAGGCTCCATGCAATACAATTCCCTTCTTTTTAAGATCTTGACTCTCCATGGTTGGCTCCTTAGTGATCTTTGGTACCTTCAAATACTGATTTTTAAAGAAATCTAGATTTAATATTTATTCTTAGTAGATAGACACTGGCCTATATTCCATAGTAGCCAGAAATGGAAAGCCCCCACCATCCTGAACAGAATATCGACTCATAAGAATTATTTTTAGCCATAGCACAGGAAGGAAGACAAAGAAGCAACAACAATAACAAAAACAACAAAATAGAAAAGAGGAAATAAAAAAGAAAAATAGAAAAAGATAGTCTTTTTTCTTTTAAAGATTTATTTCTTTTATTTTAGAGGGAGGGAGAGAGAGAGAGTGAGCGGCGGGGGGAGCAGGGAGACAGAGAATCTCAAGCAGACTCCCCGCTGAGCATATGGCCTGACACAGGGCTCAGTCTCACCACCCTGAGATCATGACCTGAGCCAAAATCAAGAGTTGGGCACTTAACTGACTGAGCCACCCAAGAGTTCCAGAAAAAAGTCTTTAAAAATATATTTGTGACAGAAACGCTTAACCCATGTTAACTTTTGTCAGTCCTTTTGTGATTACTATTTATCACCTCAAAAAAATTTATGTCTGGCATGGTTTCAAGGAACTATTTGAAAGAGATGGAACGAGAGAATGTTGTAAATCAGGAAGAAATTTCTAGTCCCTAATTCCCATAGTTCAAGAAAGCAATTTTCCATGTCTATATGAAATTCTCAGGGCCAATTTCTTGGCCTACTAAGCCATTTTGAATTAAATAAAATAAAATCTATTGCTCCTAAATTCTAGTTTATAAAAAAAGACAAATGTTAATTTTAGTTTGATGTAGTTTTTAGTCAGAAAAAGGTATTGCATTTTTTCCTTATAAATAAACTTATGTCACTTATTTATACTGTATAAAAATACATCAATTCATTTAGCAAAAAAAAAAAAAAACAGTTAAATGTTACCATAAATTCACATGAAGCTGGCAATAATTTGAATAATATAAGTAAGGCTTAACAAAACATTTGTTTTCTCTCTTCTAACATGCTTTGAAAGCAGTAGTCAGACTGGGATTTAAGTGCCATTCTCTGCTTAAAAGATTTAAGGTTCTTAGAGAAATAGTTAATTCAAGTATAGGACAGCAATATCAAAATGAGCCTGGAACATATTGTCATAACAAAAACCCCGGAAGCTTTGATAGACTATTAGGGTCTCTTCAGAAGGGCTGAGTAGGTACCTGAATATGTTCCACTTGTCAAACACTTAATAATGTGATGCATCAGTAAGAATAACAACTGCAGTAAATTTAAATGCATAAGTTCATAATGGTACTAAATCAGACAAACAAAGAAACCAAACCACCATTGTTCCTTTTAGTAAGATGCTAGGGAACAAACTCATTATTTTGAAAACTGACAAATAGAAGGAAGCACTCAATTTTTTTTTTTTTTTTTGGATACAATATTCAGTGTCTCGGGGTAACCAGAGTTGACAAAGAAAGTCTTTCTTAGCTAAAATATTTCATGACTAAATAAATAAGAAATGATAGAATTAATGTTTCACTATTTTAAAAATAAAATCAAATCATTAATTCTAGGCAATGATAATCAGTGGTCTCTAACATTTAAAAGAGATACATTATATACACATATTACAGTTGTTGATGGAAAAACATTTAGGTATTTTTTCATGGAAGAAAACTACACTATCTGTGACATTGTCTTTTCCTTCACCCTCAAAAAAATGAAACCAGAATCTCATTAATCCTCTAAATATAATTTAACTACCAATTTAGAGAAAATACCAAGAGCAGTTACCTGTTAACTCTGTAAGAGGACTGAAGGACAGTACCCAAACTGTGGAAAACTGTAAAGGATAAATGTTTTGTTTTATTCAACAAAAATTTATAAGGAAATATGTATTTTAGGTAACAATTAAGAAACTTGTCTGTAGGGCGCCTACGTGGCTCAGTCACTTAAGCATCTGTCTTTGGCTCAGGTATGATCGCAGTGTCCTGGGATCCCTGCTCTGTTGGAGTTGGCTTCTCCCCCTGCTCCTGTTCTCTCTCTCTTGCTCTTGAATGCTCACTCTCTCTCAAATAAATAAAATCTTAAAAACATATCAGTATATATACTTTATGTACTTTTACTTATTTATTTTGTAAAAGATTTATTTGGGAGAGAGAGAATGCATGCACATGGGTGAGTTAGGGGAGGGGTAGAAGGAGAGTGAAAGAAAGAATCTCAAGCAGACTCTCTGCAGAGCATGGAGCCTGTTGTGGGGTTCTAGCTCATGACTCTGAGATCATGAGCTGAGCAGAAATCAAGAGTCGGAGGCTTAACCTACTGAACTACCCAGGTGTCTGTATATATACTTTTAATTTTTGTATGTTGTTTATTTTTTGACTCATTTTTGATGAGTCTCTATCTTTTATGTATATAAGGTGATATTTACAGATGAAGTTACAGATAAATGTTTTGGATTTCCTTCAAAATAATCTGTAATGGGAGGACTTGATAGAAATAAAAACGAGTCAGGATGGACTATGCGATCATAATTTTTGAAGTTAGGTAATAGGTACATATTGTTTCATTATGAAATTCTCTCTACAGTATTTGATACTGTATATTAAGCAAAGTATAATAGGTAAGGTGCATTTAAGAAAGTAACTTGAATAGCCCTTTTCTTTTTCTGCGTTAAGAGGTCTTGCAAGTAAAATTCTTTTACCGAGGGTCTGAAATTTGTGATTACCAAGATGGTTTTCATAAAACAATATTTCATGTTGTCTATAGTAATCAACTTCAATTACATGGGCAGTTTTTAATTAGAGGGAGGGAGAACCACTTACGCTACTGTACTACCTACAAATACTCTAATGGGGATCAATCACACCCAATTCAAACTCAAGGAATTATGAATCTTTAATAGGTTTATTATGAGATAATTCAGCTTTTAAGTCCTCTTTAGGTTCATGCTAGGCAAGCTTTCTCAAGCTGGAAACCAATCATCTTCATGACATCATTTTTAAACAAGCTTTGTGATTTTTGTTTGGAAAGAAGACAAAAGAACTTTGCAATTTGCACCAGAATTAAAATTTCTTTTTTTTAAAAGATTTTATTTTTATTTATTGACAGAGAGAGAGATCACAAGTAGGCAGAGAGACAGGCAGAGAGAGAGGAGGAGGGAGGCTCCCTGCCGAGTAGAGAGCCCGATGTGGGTCTCAATTCCAGGACCCTGAGATCATGACCTGAGCCAAAGGCAGATGTTTTAACCCACTGAGCCACCCGGCCCCCCAGAATTAGAATTTCTATATGTTGATTAGAAATTTCTAACCTCTACACTACATGTATGAGTTCCTGCTTACATTAAATAAAACAGTTTTGATAACACTAATTAATGACTCTAAATAAACTTAATCACCTGAGTGACTTTTATATATTTTCCTTCAATAGCTTAATCTGGCCCATCTCCACAGCCCTCATTTAAGCTATACATCATAATAGATCCTGCTGCTTACTTTATAAAAAAACAATACTAAGTCAGCAAAGAAGACTTGAGCCTTGTCTCCTTGACCTCTGTAGCGTAATGGTAAAGAGAACAGACATTATCATCCGGCCACCCAGACTGACATTTTCTAGGTGAGAAGCAAGCGACCTTTTCATACTTTTTTTCATCTATAAAATTCTAATGGCATTTCTTTTATATATCTATAGTGAGTGCTAAATGAGATATTATGTAGAGTGAGTGCTAAATGAGATATTATGTAGGAGGCATTTTAAACCATGTCTAATGTATGATTGTTCTCAGTAATTGCTCACTCATGTAGAAAAACTGACATCTTTTCTTCAATGACTGAAACGTATGATTTAAAAGACCGAAGACCACATTGGCATGACGCTATCCTTTTTCATACTCCCTCAGGACAAATAATTTCCTTATGAGATTGTGTGCATGCATGTGTGTGCGTGTGTGTGTGTGTGTGTGTGTGTGTGTGTGTGTTGTGTGTTTGGTATAGAACATCATGTGTCATGATACAAATATATGTATTGATTACTGATTTTGAAATGTTCTGAGAGGTTGAAATAGGGGAAAGGAAGATTCTAGTCAAATTGTTTTGGCAAGAGTATTTTCTACTATTTATTTTAGACCTGATGAAAGAGTAACTTTTTGCAGTGTTAAGAGGAGTAGCCAAGGAGCCCTGTATCAAAATGTTTGATAGAACCCCAACCAGCAATCTCATCTTCATTGAAGTTTCCTCTGCATGCTAATTGTATCTACTAGTATTTATTTGTTTGTTTGTTTATTTATTAAGATTTTATCAGAGAGATAATAGATAATAGATTCCCCCTCAAGCAGGGGGAACAGCAGAGGGAAAGGGAGAAGCAGGTTCCCCACCAAGGAGAAACCAAATGTGGGGCTTGATCTCAGGACCCCGAGATCATGACCTGAGCTGAAGGCAGATGCTTAACTGACTGAACAACCTAGGCATGCCCCTACTAATACCTATTTAGAAAATATTTTTCCCCAAAAAATTCCCCCAAATTTTTCCTTTTATTCTAGAATGGCATATATTTTCTGTAATAAAATTATATAATGAGTATAATAAGTCATTGAGATTCACAAACATAATGCATAATTAATCTACATGATTATAATAAGAAATAAGCACACAGAACACATATTTGTATATAAGCCTATTCAACCATGTAGGTAGCCACTGCTAACACTAGAGTTTAGTTGACACAATGAGTAGCAAACTCACTTATCAATACCTACAATCAGACACCAGGTGACACTAATGAAGGAATTTATCATACTGATTCTATAAGCATGAAAAATTAGTAGTTTTATAGATGGCTCCTAATGTTAAAAAATTATTAAAAGGGTATGATGATTTTGTGCAGTGAGGCAATACCCTAATTTTGGTCTGAGATTATCACCAAAGTTCAAAAGTGCTGGTATTTTTCTCAAGATTTCGATTCTAATGTTTTATATCAAGTCCGCATTGCATTTGTTGCTCCAAGAGATATATGCTCATGATACCTTATTAATTTCCAAATAACTCTTTTTTTGGTAAGCTAACAAATGAATTTATACACTATTTTCTTCATTTGTTCATTTGTTCAAATATCTACTAGGAATTGTGTGATATGCCTGTGTGTGTGTGTATCTGTTTGTGTCTGTGTGTGTCTGTGTGTGTGTCTGTGTCTGTGTATGTCACGTACAGGTATCTGCACCCTCAAGGTTTGGTTTCTTAATGTTAAATGAAGCTGATAGGAAACATCATTATTTATTGTATTACTTTTTTTCTTTCTCGAAGCTATGAAATAAGATGAACAACTTTACATTTTATATCCAGAATACATTTCGTTCTGAAAGTACAAGTAACTATTTTTTTAAAAGCCTTTGGTTCATATCTTATGGTTTCTTAAAACTCTATTAAGAGGACAAACACTCCAGCAAGTGAGAAGCTTCTCTAGTTTCCAAAAGCTTAAAAGGTTTATAGGAATCAAAGGATATGTGTACAGTGTCTTGCATATGCAAAAAATGGGATAGCTCATTCAAGACAAACATTTAAATTTCTCATCCAAAATATTGAGTACTTGAGCCTTTCCAAGTCTCTGCTAAGATATCCTGACTCATTCTCCTGGAAGAAGGAAGGATATTGCTTTGCTGATAACTGTTCTATAAAGTTGATTTATTTGAGATTGACTATTGGGGTGGCTAGAATAATAGCATTATGAGCCTGGCCCCATTCCTAGATATCTGACACCACCTGAGCCAAGGACCTAACCATTCCTCCCCATTTTTTGCCAAAGTTTGGCTCACACTAGCTAAAATAATTCCCTGTATCCATTATGGCACTTCTCTTGCCTGCTGCCAAAAATAAGACATTCCATCTGCCTGTCTAGACTCTTTTCTGTCATTACTTCGAAGTGAATTTTTATTTATCTGTGTCACCCTGAAAGATATTTCCTTCTTTCAACCATAGTTGGACCCTTTATTATCATAAAGAAGATGTGGTACCTAATTAGTTTTTATAAAAAAATTAGATGCAGGTGCCTGGGTGGCTCAGTTGTTAAGCGTCTGCCTTTGGCTCAGGTCATGATCCTGGAGTCTGGGGATCAAGCCCCGCATTTGGGTTCCCTGCTCACTGGGAAGCCTGCTTCTCCCTCTCTCACTGCCCCTGCTTGTGTTCCCTCTCTAGCTGTGTTTCTTTCTGTAAAATAAATAAAAGAAAAAAAAATTAGTAGCAAGCAAAGATAAAACGTCACCACACTATGTAAATCTAGGATAAATTTATAGGGGTGTTTAAAGGCTTAGACAATGGTGTAAGGCTACCAGCTTGAAGACCTAGAACAACCACTTCTTAGCAGAATGACTGTGAAAATTGCCTAAATATATTATATTTCAGTTTTCTTATATGTTAAGGACATAGATAATGATATTTACCTGATAGAATTAAATATGCTTAACACAGTGTCTATACATAATGAGAGCTCAGTATCTCTTATGGTAATTATGATGTCCAGAGGTAATATTAACAACATTTAACAAATGGTATGACAGGCATTTACTTGGTACATTTCCAAAGTCACTGCTAAGGACAACATCTCATCCTTTTTTAATATATGTCGATCCTTCATAATTTGTTAGCTGGAATCCAAAATCCCAATGGAATATATATGCTTGATTCTTAAGTAAAATAACGGTGCTACAATACTATGTATGGTTAGATAATTTCTTTTAAAATATTGATAAGTGTATTTAATCTTTGACAGAATGATATGATATTCTCAGAAATTACACACATTGGGTGAGAGAGTACCAGGCTTGCACACATTCAGAACAAGCATTCATACATAACCTCTAGCAGTGATAAGAGATGATCTAGGAACAAAAACTCTTGAGTGAAAATGTATTGTTTTCTGCTTCAATGCATTTGTGCCCTGGGATAACCAGAAATAATTATTGAGACAAGCCTCTTGTTAATAATAATTACACTGCGTTCTATGAAAACAAGAACAAACAGTAATTATCTATAATTTCTCATTTGCAAAACACTCTCATTATGCTAAGACTTCTTGTCTGTGTTTGATAATATTATGTGTGTTGGAAAAACTATAGTTGTTTGTTTTTTTTTTTTTTTAATGGTTTAAACTATACTGGGCAATGCTTGATCGATACAGTGCAGGCTTAAATGATTCCTGTTTTAAAACAGAACAGCTTCTTTGTACAGTATAAGTTACCACAGAATAATGTCTTTTGGATTCCTTCAAAGAAGACAGGTTCATTAACCAAAATAAATACACATTCTTCCTATATCAGCAAAAACTGCATTAGGAATAAAGAAATAGAAATCAGCCAGCTGGCTTTACAAATAGATTCCTAGAAAAAATATATACGAAACTTTATTGATGTATGTAAATGATAAAGTATTTCCATTTTGATACCTTTTGCTAATATGTTTTCTTCCATTCCAAATAATTATGTGCTTAATTTAAATACAAAATTTTGCTTTTTTTCTCATATTGCATTTATCTTGATAGATTATAAGATTATAAATTCTTTGGAAGGAATAATTTAATTCCCTTTGTTTCACTCCTCTACTCTATTATTCAAATTGATGGTTTGCATAGCACTGTCAAGTTTTTGCAACAGGAATGGTCATTAACCAATCAACTGGCTCAATAGGTTGATTGTGTTATCAGACTGAGCTCTCTAGTTTCCTCATCTGTAGAAAGAAAGATGATAATACCTAATTCTCATGGTTTCTAAGAAGCTTGACCATAAATTCAAAGATTTAGCATAGTGTCTGCCACAAAATTAAAACTCTCACTCAATACCTGTCATGGCTTTATTGTCGTAATTATAGAGTCACATTCCTTATTTTCATTTCTCTGAAAGTCCAGTGTTTTGAGGAATTATATATCTGCTATTTCTTACATCCTTTACTTTCTCCCTTCATCACAGCTCAACCAAATATTTGGTAACCAGTCATTATGAGGCCTGGAATAACACATATCCAGTAGAAAAACAACTCAACATTAATTGAAACTCAGATTCTTTACATGAATTACCAACACCCCTCAACAAATCCATGAATAAGGTAAAATGGTTACCTCAACTTTCAAAGCAGATTTCAAATAAACTTTCTTAAGACCACATAAATAATAATTCGAGGATTTGGATTTAAACTGATCTGGCTGACTCCAGAGTCCATGATCACCTCTCCCTGAGAGGAAGGTGGATGACAGGTCTACTCACTGAGTATGGGTTTATCTTTCCCCTGTAGCTCATAGAGTGACCTTTTAATCAAGTGTCAAGGTCACCATTTACCTGCTTTCCTCAAAACACCGCATCTATACTTAATACATACTATTTAGATTTCTATCAAATCATTATTTATGAATGCATGTATATACATAAACACACATATATATTCATCAAATATTCTGTATCATATTTTACCATGTATTGCATATATCTTTATTTAGATACATACTTTTCTCACTTATGTAGTACTCATAATATCTTATCCAACTAATAGTTTGTTTTTTTTTAAAGCACAAAATTGTGCCAGTGTGGTTTAGTTGATGACGCATTCAACTCTTGATTTTGGCTCAGATCATGATCTCAGGGTTGTGAGATCAAACCCCACATTGGGCTCCATGCTAAGTGTAGAGCCTGCTTAAGATTCTTTCTCTCTCTCTGCTCCTCTGCCCCACCAACTTGTACTCTCTCTCTCCAAAAAAACACAAAATATATTTTTATTCTCATTTTAATATTAGAAAAATGAAATGGAAGCACAAGATGTTAAATAACTTCCCTACCCATTTCTCAGAGTTACATTGTAAAATGGTTGATTTTCCCTTAAACACACACACACACACACACACACACACACACACACACACAGGCACACACACACAAATCTCAGATCTCTTAGAATACTTTCTAATTTTTATAACCAGAGAGTAGTGCTTTGACATTTTTGTAAAGATTATTTGTGAGATTAACCAAAGAGGACAGAGGATGCCCTGCATAAAACATAGGTTCATATCCTTGGAGAAGGGTGCAAGCTATTTAAATATCCTTCTTTCTCAGGAATTATAGGATATCACTAATTTTTTACTAATGAGCATAGGCTACCAACTACCTGTTTTGTAATTAATCATTTCCCTAATGACTGGACTATCGCCAGCCTTACTTAAACCTGTCCTTAATCCTTTCCTATGGTACAGATTGTTAGAATGAGTTTATTCCAAATATGTAAAATTCACTTTATACGTAATGATAAAATATATTGACAGATCAGCTTGGCAAAAACTGTAATCTTAAGTTTCCACTCAAATAATTAGACAGCTGCATGGCTCAGTCCAATTAAATATCTGACTATTGGTTTTGGCTTAGGTCATTATCTCATGGGCCTGAGCCCCACTTGGGGCTCCATGCTCAGTGGGGAGTCTGCTTGAAGATTCTCTCCCTCTGTCTCCACCCTCATGCACATGTGCACATGCACACATGCTCACTGTCTCTCAAATAAGTAAAACTTAAAAAAAATAAATTTCCATTCAATTAAAAAGCTAAATATCTTCTTGCAGATTCAAAAGAAGAAACATTTGAAATGGAATTCCTGAGATGAGGTTCCGAGTCATATCATCATTTTCTGAGATTAATAATAGAGGATTTTACACCTGCTACTGCCACACTGTGTCAGCACAATTTATAGAGTTAGAATCTGTGGAAAATTAGACATTGTGGGTTTCTCTTTAGAAGTCAGAGTCTAACTCTTTTAATCCTTGACCCCACAAAGATGTTTTCTAAATTGATAGAAACACTCCTAACTAATAACACTGCTTGTACCAGTTTTCTTCCCAAATAAAAAGTGAGTATACACAGTTGGGATTTCAGTCCTCCTATATCATCTTTTTTTTTTTTTTTTAAAGATTTTATTTATTTGACAGAGAGAAGCACAGCCAGAGAGGGAACACAAGCAGGGGGAGTGAGAGAGGGAGAAGCAGGCTTCCCGCCGAGCAGGGAGCCCAATGTGGGACTCATCCCAGGTCTCCAGGATCATGACCTGAGCCGAAGGCAGTGGCTTAACCAACTGAGCCACTCAGGCGTCCTTATCATCTTTTTTTTAAAACCTTGTCTTTTTATCTTTCAGTCTGACCACCTCCCATCCATACTTATGTTGATACTTCTTACTTTGAACTGTTGATAATCAGTTTTAATACACAAAGAAAGAAAGTGTTCATTTTTAAATTGATATTTTCAAAAACCGAAATTTGTTCATGTTTCTGATAACCCACTTTTTTAATCTAAGCAACTTTTCCATATCAAAAAAAATTAGCAATAGTGGCCTAATAGATATTTGGGAATTAAGGACCTTCTTAGATTTGTTATTCAATGAATTTCTGGTAAAGATGGAGACACTTCATGTTTAATTTAAAATATACAGTAGTGTGCTTATGCACAGGAACATATATTTCACAATAGCAGTTATCCTGTAACTAATTTGCTATTAGAACTTTATGCCTTTAGGCTAACACACAATCTAAGTTTGTTTAATCTTAATTAAACTTTTCTCTCACAATAAATTGCTTGACTGACAAATGAAAAATGTTTTCCCTTTAGACTCATACATACATGAATTTAAATGTAGGGTGATTTGAATTCCTAAAGAGAAAAACACTTAAGTTTTCACTCTGAAGCAGATAGCTTAAGTACTCAATAATGTCCATTGTCTATATAATTCCTAGAATCAGATGTACCTTTTATTTGGTGGTAATATAGATACTAAAGTAGCCTGTTGATGTTAGGAGGGAAAGATATGGGTTACAGTGACCAAATCCCATTTTATTTTTAATTTGCATCTTTGATTTAGTTCTTTTAAATGTATATGGAATAAATATACTGTTGTCAAAATGTTGCTAGCTGTGAAAGGAGACAGGAAAGACAATAAGAATGTAATATCAGTGGTTCACACCAGATTGAAAGTTGTACTACTATTCAGTTTATTTGGAACTGAGACTACAGCTTCTAGAATTATATTGGATAAATCTCTCTTACAGACACACCATTTAGCATCAGTTTTTATGTCTGACTCTCACTGTGACTCTTTTATTATGAATCTTTGTGTGCCTTAAATTTAGCTCAGTAGATTACAAAGTAGATATTAAATAAATGTTACTGGAATGAATAAATGAATTAACTGACCACTTTCTAAATTTTATAGAACTTAATAAAGTTTCACATGTTCACTTTTATCTCATGGTTTTGCCATAATACTATCTATTGAAGCAGATTCTATCACACCAAACAAGATGATACAAGATGATGATGCTATTCATGACTTATGGTGAATTTTTTATTGTTATTCTTGAAGAGTCATCTAGAACAAATAAATGAATTACTGGATGTAATTCCAACAATTCCAAAGAGATTATAGAAAATTTAACAAATGCATTTAAAAATTCATTTGGAAATTTAAAAAAGCACTTGAAAGCAACAATATATGTGTTATTGACATTGCATCAAATAAATAAACCAGTTTCTGAGGATTGATAGCTTGACAATATCAAGTTTGACTATCCAGGAAATTGTATGCCTCCAGTTTATTAATTTTGTTTTAATATCCTTCAATAAAACATAGTTGCCTCCATATAGATCTTGGATGCCTACTAATTTTGTCAAAGGCATTTTATGTAATGATTTTGCTATTGATAGTTTTTTATTGCATTTTCTAACATACTATTGCTAGTATGTGGTAAAGTATTTTTGGTATTCTTTTTGATAAACAAATTATCTGACTAATCTTTTTCCAGATACGTTTTGGGTAGTTTTGATATGTAATAATGTAAAAAGTACAGATTTTGTTTCCTTCCTTCAGAAAGTGAGGTCTTTTCTCTCTGATTCTACCTTACTTACAACTCCGGCTAAAAACTCTGAACTATTTTAAATAATAAAAGTGAAAGGGAAGATTCTTGAATATTCCTTGACATTGATGAAATTGCTCCTAGTGTTTCACCATTAGGTGTGATATAGGATATTGTAATAAGTCTGGTTAGATAATCCATTATAATTAAGGTATATACAAACTAAGAACCTTTTTTAAAAATAAGAAATTTTATTAAATGCTTTTAAAATCAGCCCAAATGGTCAGGCACATTTTTCCTTAAAATATATTGTGATCAATTATATTATATGCCTTGAAAATTAAATAGCCTTACATTTTAGCGTAAACTCTTCTTGAATATTATGAATTCTTCTTTTAATACTTTGGTTACTTCAGTATGGTAGACTTTTTGTTTACCTTTTTTGTTTTCATGTTTATAATCATTATTGATCTTAAGTCTTCTGTTTTTATGCTCTCTCAGATTTTGTTATCCATATTATGTGCAGTATATAAAACACATCACGACTTTCTCTCTCTCTTCTTTTATGCTCCAGAGGGTTTGTATATAAAAAAGACATTATTGTGTTTTGAAAGCTTGAAAGAACTGGGCTATAAAATTGCATAGACCTGAGGCTATTTTGGGAGGCAATTCTTTCACTACTTTTTTCAATTTCTTTCCGTTTGTTGATCTATTCCATTTTCTACTTCCTGAGTATGTTTTAGTTATTTATGTGTTTGAGATTTTCACATTTGTCAGCTCCTCATTTTCCCTAGTCATTTTCAGAATTAAAAAACTGATTTTGTATTCTGGTGGTGTCTTTTCTTCGTTCTCTTCTTTTTCCTTCTGTTCTCTCTCCTCATTATCATAGAACAATGATACTAAAATTATGGAATCTTCATCACCACCATTGTCAGCAAGAACTAACTTTGGGATTTCTGCCTATCACTATGTACTAAAGAAATGCTTCAAATCCATAAATCACACATATATAGGCCCATTGCATATGCATGATAAGATGTCAGCTCAAATGTTATTAATTTAGTCAAGACTTAGATGATTTTTTTTACATATCTGTAAACATCTGCTCATTTCAAAACATTTTTAATTGATCGAATGTTTAACATTATATGTAGATTTTTCACATAACAGGAAAAGTCATTGAAGTATACTATGTTGATGATTAAGAATTCAAAGTATGCTTGGAAATTATTATAGAGCAACTGAAATGATTGAAATAATTATTACTTGAGGGAAATGAAGCTAGTTCTTTTAAGACAGTTAATGGATCCCTTGTGATAGAATTTCTGGTGGTTAATAAAAAATATAAAGTTGTTAAAGGATTATATAAGAGATTAATATTTTTTTCCCTTTGAAAGACTTTTTTTTCCTCTTTTTCCATGTGCCAGGCCCTGTTCTAGGTGCTGAGACTAAATAGAACATGGTATAAAACAAAGTTCTGCTTTTCAAAAGTTAAGGTAGAGGGAAACAGACAACAAACACATAAGATGAATGTCAAGCAAAGTAGTATAAGGGACAAAGTGATGTACCCTATCCCAGAAGGATCCTGTTTATGATAGGGTACTCAAATGTGCCTTTCCAACAAAGAGACATTTGACTTTGACGAGAGACCTGGAAGAAGAGAAGGAGGAAATCATGTACATATTTGGAGGAGGCATTTTTTTTAGGCAGAAGAAACAAGATAGCTTTGGGAGAAGGTCTGGTGTGCTTAAGAAACAGCATGAAGAGAGGTCAGTGTGCTTGCTGTAGGGAGTGAAGATGGAGAGTCAGGAAACTCAATGGAGTAGTTTTAATGCCATCCCAGCATTCAAATATATAATCATTTACATGCATAAAGAGGAACCATCTGTCTTTCCCGTGTTTCCCAAGGAAATATTTCCCGTGTTTCCCAAGGAAATATTTCCGTGTTTTTTTTTCCTCCCCCTGAGGTAATCGTAGGGAGGTGGAATATCATCTGCCAAGGAGAGTGGAAATGTAGGGACAGACTTCTTTGAATTAGGTGGACTCATAAAGTATTTTCTTCTCTAAGATCTTATGACGAGATGAGCCTGTGAGACATACACTTCACATCTTAACTAATAAGTTTTGTCTTTTAACTCGTAGGCACTTTTACAGCTAGAAGGGAAGTTTTACAATGTGGTGAATTGGCATAAAGAAAAGGATATTAGTAGTTTCAGGTTCTGGAGACCTTAATTCTAGTCCAAATTGTGCTTCACATAAGCTGTATGACATTGGGTGTAACTCTTACTTATTTTGTCAGGCTTTTACTTCCAAACAAGAAATTCTGAAGTGGGTAAACAGTAGGATTTTTTGTGACACCAACACTTTGTTATGCAATACTCACCTTCACCTATGTCCATTTCTAATTCCATTTTCCTCACAGAATTTGTGTCTTCAGGTTGTTCTTACTATAAACTTGAGAAAAGACTGGCTTCTAAAACAGATATTATTTTAAAAAATATCAGTAACTGATACAACTTACTTTAATAATATTTCAAACATTAAAAATTATATCATCTCATTTCCATATCAAAATTACTCCATGTCACTATAGGGCAAGTGTTCTTTTTACTTTTTGATAGACAATTTAAAATATTAGTGCTGATGCTTTACTCATCACGTAGCTGTGCCTCTTAAGTAAGGAATAAAACCTTGTTTTCATATAAGCTGTTTTATTAATGCCGTATGCTGGCTGAAGTAGAATAAAAGCACCACCCAACCCTAAATAGTCTCCCCCAGGCATTTGATCAAGGATGTGAATGGAAAAGACCTTACTCATTAATTTTTTATCTAACTGGTAAATGTATGGTAGGATAAGGCCAGAAAAGGGTATTCCTCAGATTCCCTCATCTTATTAAATAATGGTTACCTGAACTGATCAGTCCTATTGAGTTATATTTCTTCTACATGCAAATTTGCTCTTTCCATTAGAGCATTTTTTGCTATAGGTTTTGTCCCCTCCAGTTTAATATTTTGGTCAGAACAAACAGCATGTAACTCCGGTGTAGTGGTAAGTTATGGGGGTTAAATATTTAACCCTTAATTGTGACATCAAGGCACATGCTGTATACTCTATAATACTAATACTTTTCTTCTGCTTCCCAAAGCTCAGCATTCTTATTGTTTCCTATCTTAAGTAGGTTTCCTTATTCTCCAGCAGTGTGGTTGTTAGAGCACTGTCGTCTGATAAAACAAAATCATTCAACAGCAGATGAAGCTGTAATTACAATCAGAGTTCACACTTGTGGGAGATGAAATAAAAATTAAAAGTACTAACTTTGTGACATTTTGATTATCTGGAAATTCTCCCAGTCTGACAGATGACTGTATGGGCACATGGCTACATTTAAATATAGAGACAAGAGGCTCCTTACAAATCAAACAAAATTGTTCTGGACTGGATTTCACATTATTTGCCAATTCTCCAACTTTTGTGGAATTCTAGATTTTGATTATAGATTTAGTTATGAATAATGGACACTTTCCCTTCAAATTATAGTTTCCTAAAATGAAAAACTAATATGTTTTACAATTGAAGAAAAGAGAGAAATAGTCCTTTCTAAAGAGTAAAGGGAATGGTACATATTTCCTAGTTAAAAATTTACATGTTCTTATTTATTTAAAAACATGTACACCTAATAATAACAAAATCCTTCTTTTGCTATACAGGTGGCTCTTCAATTAAGACACCATTATGTTCAGCAATAGATCAACATTCATCAAATCATTCACTTTGTTCATGTCCTCTGACTCACACAGCAGGGTCTTCCAACCTTTTTTTAAACAGAAATGATATAGCCACTAGTTCACTGCCTCCAAGAGATGCCAACAGTATCCAAACTTTTTATAACCCATGAAAGTCTAATGAAACGTCTCCCCCACCAGGCTTATCTTCCTCAACTCAGCTTGAAGGAGTGAGTGATAGCATTATTTGAGGAGAAAAGGACCAGTAAATCTAAGAACCTCACCTTCATGGATGCTCTGTCAGAGAACGGGGCAGTCATACTAACCTCCAAATAGTTCAGTCTCTTCTTCAATACATGAATTGTTTCTTGCTTAGTGATGGAAAAGAAAAATCAAGAGATGGAGCACCAGGGTGGTTCAGTCGGTTAAGCATCTGGCTTCAGCTCAGGTCATGATCTTGGGGTCCTGGGATCGAGTCCCATGTCAGATTCCCTGCTTGTGGGGAGCCACTTCTCTCTCTCCTTGCTGCTCATGCTGTCTCTCTCTCTGTATCAAATAATCTTTTCTTTTTTTAAAAAATATTATTTATTTATTTATTTGACACAGAGAGAGAGATCACGGGTAGGCAGAGAGGTGGGCAGAGAGAAAGGGGGAAGCAGGCTCCCTGCTGAGCAGAGAGCTCAATGCGGGCCTCGATCCCAGGACCTGAGATCATGACCCTGAGATCATGATCTGAGTCGAAGGCAGAGGCTTCACCGCTGAGCCACCCAGGCACCCTATCAAATAATCTTTAAAAAAAAAAAAAAGAAAAAATCAAGTGATAATTGGGAAGACAAATTAAACTGTATAACGGCATTTTATTTATTTTTAAAAAGATTTTATTTATTTATTTGACAGAGAGAAACACAGCGAGAGAGGGAACACAAACAGGGGAGTGAGAGAGGGAGAAACAGGCTTCCCACCGAGCAGGAAGCCCAATGTGGGGCTCGATCCTGGGTCTCCAGGATCATGACCTGAGCTGGAGGCAGTCACCCACCCAACCAACTGAGCCACCCAGGTGCCCCAGCATTTTATAATTATAAAGTGAACCTAAACTTACAATCCATCAGATTCTTCTTTAAAGCTTTTTGTAACAAAATATACAACCACAGTAATTGTTTTCTACCAGCCTCAGAAAAGAAAGTAACAATTACGGTAGACAAAAATTATTTTTTTCTTTTTGTTCTTTATACTTTAAATAACATGATTTATTTAAAAAATTTGTTGTTGTTGAAGTATAATTGACACATGATGTTAACTGGTTTCAGCTGTATATAGCAATTCACCAGCTCTCTATGTTCTACTGTATTCACCGTAAGTATAGCTCCTATCTGTCATGCTATTACAATACCATTGACCATATTCCATATGCTGTGCCTTTTATCTCTGTGACTTATTCATTACATTCTGGAAGCCTGTGCCTCCCATTGCTTCTCACCCCTTTCTACCTATTTCTACACTCTCCTCCCCTCAGGCAGTCGACAGTTTGTTCTCTGTATTTATGGATCTTTTTCTGCATTTTTTTTTTTGGTTCATATGTTTGTTTTTGTAGATTCTACGTATAAGTAAAATCATATGGTATTTTTCTTTCTCTGTCTGACTTACTTCACTTAGGAAAGTATCTTCTAGGTCCATCCATGCCATTGCAAATGGCAAGATGTCAGTCTTTTCTATGGCTGAGTAATAGTCCAATGTATTAGTATACTACATTATCTTTTTTTTGGATTTTGTCTTTAATTTTTTTTATTTTTTCTTTCTTTCTTTTTACTTTAAATTTATTTTATTTTTTTAGTGTTCCAAGATTCATTGCCCATGCCCTACACCCAGTGCTCCATGCAATAGGTGCCCTCAGTACCCACCACCAGGATCTCCCATCCCCCCACACCCTCCCTCCAAGTCCCTCAGTTTGTTTCTGTGTCCAAAGTCTCTCATGTTTCATTTCTCTCGCTGAATTACCCTACTTCCTATTTCCTTTCCTTCTCCTACTATCCTCTATATTACCTCTTATGCACCACAAGTAAGTGAAACCATGTGATTCTTGACTTTTTCTACTTGGCTTATTTTACTCAGCATAATCTCTTCCAATCCAGTCCACGTTGCTACAAAAGTTGGATATTTATCCTTTCTGATGGAGGCATAGTATTCCATTGTATATATGGACCACATTTTCTTTATCCATTCATCTGTTGAAGGGCACCTTGGCTCTTTCCACAGTTTGGCGAGTGTGTCCATTGCTGCAATGAACATTGGGGTACATATGGCCCTTCTATTCACCACATCTGTATCTTTGGGGTAAATACCCAGTAGTGCAATTGCAGGGTCATAGGGTAGGTCTATTTTTAATTTTTTAAGGAATCTCCACACTGTTTTCCAAAGCAGCTGCACCAACTTGCATTCCTACCAATAGTGTAAGAGGGTTACCCTTTCTCCGCAGCCTCTCCAACACTTGTTGTTTCCTGTCTTGTTAATTCTGGCCATTCTGACTGGTGTAAGGTGGTACCTCAGTGTGGTTTTGATTTGAATTTCCCTGATAGCTAGTGATGCTGAACGTTTTTTCATGTGTCTGTTAGCCATTTGTATATCTTCTATGGAGAAGTGCCTCTTAATATCTCTTGCCCATTTTTTGATGTGTTCATTTTCTTTTTGGATGTTGAGTTTGAGTAGTTCTTTATAGATCTTGGATATCAGCGCTTTGTCTGTAGTGTCATTTGCAAATATCGTCTCCCATTCTGTGGGTTGCCTTTTTGTTTTGTTGACTGTTTCCTTTGCTGTACAGAAGCTTTTTATTTTGATGAAGTCCCAGAAGTTCATTTTCGCTTTTGTCTCCTTTGCCTTTGGAGACGTGTCTTGAAAGAAGTTGCTGTGGCTGATATCAAAGAGGTTACTGCCCATGTTCTCTTCCAGGATATTGATGATCTTTCATCCATTCGAGTTTATCTTTGTGTGTGTTGTAAGAGAATGGTCTAGTTTCATTCTTCTATATGTAACTGTCCAATTTTCCCAGCACCATTTATTAAAGAGACTGTATTTTCTACTGGACATTTTTTCCTGCTTTGTTGAAGATGATTTGACCATAGATTTGTGGGTCCATATCTGGACTATCTACTCTGTTCCATTGGTCTATTTCTCTGTTTCTGTGCCAGTACCATGCTGTCTTGGTAATCACAGCTTTGTAATAAAGCCTGAAGTCAGGTAATGAGATGCCCCCAGCTTTGTTTTTCTTCTTCAACAATTCCTTAGTGATTTGGGATACTTTTTAGTTCCATATAAATTTTAGGATTGTTTTTCCAATGCTTTTAAGAATGTTGGTGGAACTTTGATTAGAATGGTGTTGAAAGTATAGATTGCTCTGGGCAGTATAGAGATTTTGACAATGTTTATTCTTCTGATCCATGAACATGGGCTGCTCTTCCATCTTCTTGTGTCTTCTTCAATTTCTTTCATGAGTGTTCTGTAGTTCCTCGAGTACAGATCCTTGACTACTTTGGTTAGGTTTATTCCTAAGTATCTTATGGTTTTTGGTGCTATAGTAAATGGAATCGATTCTCTGATTTCCCTTTGTATTATTTTCATTGTTAGTGTATAAGAACACAACTGATTTCTGTGCATTGATTTTGTATTCTGCCACATTACCGAATTGTTGTATGAGTTCTAGTAGTTTAGGGGTAGAGTCTTTTGGGTTTTCCACATAGAGTATCATGTCATCTGCAAAGAAAGAAATTTTAACCTCTTCTTTGCGAAATTGAATATATTTTATTTCTTTCTGTTGTCTGATTGCTGTTGCCAGGACTTCTAACACTATATTGAATAGTAGTGGTGAGAGTGGGCATCCCTGTCTTGTTCCTGATCTCAGAGGGAAGCCTGTCAGTTTTTCCCCATTGAGAATGATATTCACTGTGGGTTTTTTGTAGATAGATTTTATGAGGTTGAGGAATGTTCCCTCTATCCCTATACTTTAAGGAGTTTTAATCAGGAACAGATGTTGTATTTTGTCAAATGCCTTTTCTGCATCAATTGAAAGTACCATGTGGTTCTTCTCTCTTCTCTTATTGATTTGTTCTATCATGTTGACTGATTTACGAGTGTTGAAGCACTCTTGCATCCCTGGGATAAATCCCATCTGGTCATGGTGGATAATCTTTTTAATATACTGTTGGATTCTGTGAGCAAGGATCTCGTTGAGAATCTTGGAATCCATATTCATCAGAGATATTGGTCTGAAGTTCTCCTTTTTGATGGGGTCTTTGTCTGGTTTGGGGTTTAGAGTAATGCTGGCTTCATTGAAAAAGGCTGGAAGTTTTCGTTCTGTTTCTATTTTTTGAAAGAGCTTCAGAAGAATAGGTGTTATTTCTTCTTTGAATGTTTGGTAGAATTCCCCAGGGAATCCATCCGGTCCTGGACTCTTGTTTTTGGGGAGGTTTTGATCACTGCTTCGATCTCGTTACTGGATATAGGTCTATTCAGATCGTCAATATCTTCCTGTTTCAGTCTTGGAAGTTTATAGGTTCCCAGGAATGTATCCATATCTTCTAGGTTGTTAAACTTATTGGCATATAATTGTTGATAGTAATTTCTGATGATTTTTTTCTATTTCCTTGGTGTTAGTTGTGATCTCTCCTCTTTCATTCATAATTTTATTAATTTGGGTCTTCTCCCTTTTCTTTTGGATTAGTTTGGCCAATGGTTTATTGACCTTATTGATTCTTTCAAAGAACCAGCTTCTAGTTTCTGATTCATTCATCTCTGCTCTAATCCTAATTATTTCCTGTCTTGTGTGGGGTGTTGGTTTAATTTTTTGTTGATTTTCCAGTTCTTTAAGGTGTAATGAGAGTTGATGTATTCAGGATTTTTCATTTTTTTTGAGGATACCACATCTTCTTTATTCATTCATCTATTGGTGGACACAGGTTCCTTCTGTATCTTAGCTAGTATAAATAATGCAATAAACATAGGGTTGCATATATTTTTTTGAATTAGTATTTTTGTTTTATTTGGGAAACACCCTGTGGTATTACTGGAATTAATGGACTATATGGATAAATAACATTTATAAAAATTAGTATCTGGTGAGAAATCTGATTTCAGTTTTAGCTCAGTCACTTCTTATTTGGCCTCTGGGGCAAAAACCTAATCTTCCATGACCTCATTCTCCTTATTTTTAAAATGAAGGAAATACCACACTACATGATTGCCATGGGGAATCATGGAGAGGAAACCAAATCTATGACTGAACTTGATGAGAGAAAGAGACAGAAAGAGAGAGAGAATTTATTGCAATTATCTGTGAAGAAATGAAATAGCTCTGGCAAAATCATGATTGTGAGCTATGTGAAACAGAAATACAATGATAACAGTAAGTGTCATATATTCAGTGCTTACTTTATGTTGGGCAGTATGGTAAATGCCTTCCATACATTCTCACAATTACTCTAACAGGGAGATAATAGGGCTAAGGGAGGTTAAATAACTTAATGAATGTTAATATGTGTCAAAACCAAGTTTATCTCTCTCCAGAATCCTTTAAATCACCACTATTAACCTCTCTAATATGTTTCCTTGATTTGTTCTTTCAACTGTTCAGGGTTATCAATGTTTCCATAAGAGTTGTGTGCAAGGGCCTGGGGTGGGACCCTCATTTATCTCTGTAAATCACCTACCAGGAAATCAGAATAAGTGAACTTTTATATATGTTTGACAAGACACCTGGAAATAATTCAATGACTAAAATTAAAATAAGTACTTGTTTAGATCTAACCAACTTATATCTCATCTTTAAAATGAGCGGTATTGGGAGGAGGTAGATTTTAAGTATTTGACCAAAGCCATTGCTACTTGTAGCTCTTGAAGAGATGGTTACAGGAGAAGTTTTTAAAAGTGGAGGTAGAAGTAAGTAGTGTTTCATCTTCAGGAGCAGAATAATCTTTACTTGGCCATATTATACAGTTATCTAAGTTAATTTTTACTCACTGATCAAAAAAAAAATCACTTATTGCATATAATCTCAAAGTCCTGCGGATTTGTTTTTCATGTAGAAATTCAATACCCTATGTTGGATTTATAGTCTGGGCAACTTTTTTTTAAAAACCAAATTAGTGAGTGAGAAATTTGTCTTCTCTTCTTTCATTAAGGAAAACAAAGAAGACTTTGAGAGTTGTAGTGTTTTAGAGTTTCATAATTGACTTGGTGAATTGTGTTTAATTGATTTAAGGTCTGTACTTATACTTGGACTACAATGACTGCACCAGACAACATGTAGGGAGCTAAGTGAATAGCGAAGAGCTTTTTCTGCAGAGCTAAGTATTTGAATACAAAGCCGGAGGAGGAGATACTTTTAAAGAAGGAATTAGAATTAACTTTTCTAGGAATGTCTTTTATAAATGAATCATTATTATTGGAAATGCTTTGTTTTATAGTTAAACAATTGCTGAGTGAATTTTACAACCTAATTCAGACTCCAGGAAAAATAAATGAACTCTATTGAACTTCAAATTAATTTTTCATTATGAAGATTTTTGTTCTTGGCCCTTTTTTCTCCCTACTACTCTTTATTTACCCTCTTAATGAAGTATTTCACCATGCTGTTTTCTACTCTTCTCTTATGACAATGAGTCAGACATTCACAGCTTTTTAGTAGACTTATTTCTTCATATATTCACTTAGTGTCAACAATTCAAAATGGGAAACTCTGAACTTTGCTTCACACACTTACTTTCTCTCTTATGTGATAATAGCAGTACTGTTCTTTTAGATGTAGAAGTAATGCTGTCAACCACAGTTCCACTAAAGCCTCATATCTAATCAGTCAGAGGTTTCTTTCTTCATCTCCAAATCAAATTGAGAACATCATGACCTTTTATAACAAACTCCACTGAGATTAATTCCCTTAGAAGAGCACTGAATATCTTTTAAAGATGGAACTCTGATCGGATCACTGCTATGTTAAAACAAAACAAAACAAACACAAAAAAACCACAACTCATTTCTAGCAGTTCCATCTATTTTCTGCTGAGTAGTGGTCAAAAGCATTGATGCTCAATGCAGTCTACAATCCACTATAGTTTCATCCTTTGTTTTTTTTTTTAATCCAGTTTTCTTTCTCACTCTTCCCTCACTACCTACTCATCCACTAAGTATAAAAAAAAAAGATGTGCCAGAAGTCTTTACCTGCCTCATCAGTGATAAATTTGATGGCAAAAGTGGTAGGGTGGTGGTATAGACAGACATCAACAGAGTTCTGGCCCCCATTCTGGAATCAGCACAGTTTTGTATTTATCCAACTTTCAAATTGAACTACCATTGATATTTCCATTTGGAGAATCATTTTAAAGATTAATATGTTTAGAAACATAAATACCGAGCATTTCCAAACCTGATGGTCATTGCTTTGTTACTCTGTAATTATTGGTGTGGTTAGATTCTTCCTTGAAATCCCTTCTACTCTGATAGCTACTCATAAAAAGGGTGGGCAGCATCCATCTAGTCCATTTCTTTTCCAAGAAGCTTTCTTATACTTCTTTTTAGTGAACTGTGACTAATTCCCTCTCTGAACTTTCAAAGCACTTTGGATATGTCCCATTTTGTCTTGTATTATTAATTCCTCTGTGTGTGTCTCATTTTTGTTGGGGAGGAGCTAAGAGCTGTTTGGGGACAAAGATAGGGCCTTAATTTGTTTTCATGGTTTTCTGGGAAGTTTAGCATAGACCCTTGAACCTGGTGCATACTTAAATTTTTTAGCTGAATATGTAACAGAAGGAATGTTGGGGCACTATTTTTCAACGGAGTTGCAGAAACTCATTCCCTAAGAATATTTCAGCATAAGACACAACCCCTTAAGTAATTTATGAATATTTATGCTTTGAGAATCAAGAGAGTTTCTATTTCTAAAAGAGAGTGTTTACATTTCTAAAAGTACCATTTCATTTATAAAGAAAAAAATTATAAAATCAGGTATGTGCATTATTACCTTAGTATTTTACAATTTTCTCAAAAAAAAAAAAGACAATAAAACAACACAAAAGCAATAAGAGACTTTTTAAAAAGTGTTACTTTTTCCAGAGTCAGGAACTTATTCCACATAAAATAGAAAACTAGAATATATTTATTGTAGGAGTCCACATTTTCTTTTAGTTATCCATTTAATATGTTAAGTCAGAGTAATATGATTATTTTTCCTCTGTACTGCTGGCTCAAGCTACATATGCCCTCCACCCAGAATAGATCAGCATATCCTCCAAATGTTCCGTGGAACTGTTCCTTTCTTTTGACATTCTTGTACAATTCTAGTTACTTTATGTTCTAATCAATCCATGCTGGCCAAAACTGCAATTACAATTAATCAATGTTTATATCGACAGAAACAGAGCAATAATGAGAAACTGCTGATCACTAATAAACATGCTTGGGCCACATTTTGTAAATAGCTTGCAATAAGGTAGTGCTGGGTCTTATTGACTAACTAATAAATGACTTACAATCTAATCTCAAGCCTTAACCAGGCAAGAGTATCTCAAAGAGTAGAGTGGCCATATTTCTAGTGAGAAAATCAAAACTTTTATATTATTACTGAGAGTTTGAGTGGAATAGGGAGACAAGGGAACAGACATAAGGGTAAGTCAACATTTATGCAACATTGACACAATGATATGTTTATGATTTATAGCTTCAACATTTTTCTCTAAATCTGGTCTAACTTTAATTTTCTTTCTAGCAGTTATGCCTCATTTATTTTCAAGAAAATTATTCTTTTTGATTTTTAACTGTTTAATTTCTATTTACTCCTCATACTTGTTTGTTCTTAAAAAACATACAAGTTTTCAATCTTTGGTTTGTTTAAGGTATTTTTTTTTGTTTTTTTCCCGTGTATCAAATCCAATGTAACATTAAATTCTACCATATGTATCTCAGTTAACTTAATGCATTTACAGTTACACTAGGAACTAGTGCATTTAGTCTGTTATAATATTCTCGCCCAATTCTCTAAGCCCTACTTGAGGACAAGATCTGGGTCTTCAACTTCATTTGCAATCTCTCAGAAATACAATAGAGTACAAGCATGAAGTAATACTCAAAATTACTTATTGAGTGACAGGTTTTATAGATAGGATTATAAACTCCAGGCTTACAGAGACTAAATAGGTAACATATTTTTTTTTCTTAGACAATTATTTCTATTTTAACTCACTCTAAAGAGCAAATAAATAAATAGCTAATTAGTAGAATTTATCTTTCTGTATCCTACAAGTTAAGAAGCTCAGCTTTATGGGAAATTAATCTTAATATATAGGTAATATGATTGAGTTTAAATTCTAGAAGTTTGCATGTCTACATAGTTGAGAGTTAAGTGGGTAAATGTAGCAGTTTCTTAGATTAAATCAAGTTAGTCTATGTACTTCCAACTTTTCTACTTAGAGATAAAAATATTTGATTTAAAATCATAATCTGATGGGGGCACCCAGGTGGCTCAGTTGGTAGAGCATGTGAGTTTGAGTCCCATGTGCGGTGTGGAATGTACTTAAAGTTAAAAAAAAAATTATGTAATATGATCAGAATTTTTGATAGAATTTATTACTGAGTATCTCTTCAACTAGAAGTCTATTCTGAATCATGTATACTGTATTGCTTTCAAAAACAAAATACAGAACCAAGCAAAAAGGAACTATTTCTTAATATACATTTGGAGAAATTGCTTTGCATTAGATTCTCCAGGAAATGTGGGAATTAACAAAGATATTCTTGCGATGTTTCTCAGCTATCCCACACCTGGGCTTTTGCCACTTTGTTCCATCTACCTCTGAGTGGAAGGAGTGATGTAGAATGTGAGGAGACCTTAAAACAAACTGTATGTGCTTGTAAAAACATGGTAAGAGTGAGAGAGATGACTCTGACTCCCTGTTTTCCAGGGTTTTCCCACCAACTGATTAAACAAACCAAAACAAATACAAAGCAACAAAAAAAGTATCACACTTAACAGAATAAACTTAATAAAATCAATCTACTATTAAGCTATTTAAACTGATGGAGCTATTTAAGAATACAAACTTCCTTAAGAATCTTCAGATACATCCTTCTTGTTGGGTATTATTTGCTTAAAAATATGTTTTTAAAAATGATAGTTAAAAGCAGTCTAAATGCATAAGTTAATACTGTGCCAAAAGGAACCCATTTGAAAGAATTAGGTGGCAAAAAGCATATCTTTCTCTTAATAAATGATACCTTTACTATGATATATGCTGTCTGGTGATGCACTATATTTACTTTAAATGAAATTCTTTGATGCAATATTGCTTTGATTTATTGGGTGGTTTTTTGATTTAGTAGGAGGCACTTTTAAATCAGATGGTGAGGCTGATTTACTAGAGAAGGTATTTGATTTGATAGATGATGTATCTTCTTCAGTATTCAATAAGTAATGATTCAATTGTGGATGTCTGATTTGGTAAGTGAACTATTTGATTTGATTTTGATCTATTTTCTCAGTAAGAGATACATTTATTTTAATAGTTGATGTATCTATTTTAATGTAAAATGTGTCAAATTTATGACTTCATGGGGTTTTTTTCTTCACTTTTGATTTATGAACTTTACTAGTAATATATATGTTTCAATTAAAGGTAATGTGGAACATTCATTACATTCAACCACAGTTAAAGTACTTCAAACCTATATGAATTTTTTTCCTTTTTTTCTGATAAAATGTTTGCTGTTATTAAGGTGAAAATATAAATTTCAGTTCAAGGAAATATAAGCATATCTTGGCAGAAAGAGGGGATCTGTGTGTTTATGTGTTTTGTGTGTGTATGTCTTTGAAATCAAAGTTAAGTTATATTACAAATTTAAGTTAGTAAATGTTAAATCTTCCCTTTTCCCTTTTACTCCGCATACGTCGCTACTCAACTTACTGATCTGTTTCCATCTTCTCTAATAAAGGGCTTGCTAATATTTCTCTCTCTCTCTTTTTTAAAATAGTTTATTCATTTATTTGAGAGAGAGTGAGCGAGAGAGAGCCTGAGAGGAGAGAAGGTCAAAGGGAGAAGTAGACTCCCCATGGAGCCAGGAGCCTGATGCAGGACTCCATCCCAGGACACCAGGATCATGACCGAAGGCAGTGGCTTAACCAACTGAGCCACCCAGGTGCCTCAGCTGATATTTCTTTTTTTATTTAGAAACATTGATTAACCTAGCCACTACTTTCGGTTTACTTTCAGTTTTCCTTAACATCATGGCTTACTTACAGGTTGATAAATGAATTACTATAAACTTAAGACAATAATTCTATCTGACATGTTTTTGAACTGACATTTGTAATATCCGCTTAAAATATATCCAGCATCTATGATTAGAAAAGCTGTACACCATTACCACATAAACTGGAATACAAAGTGTGACTGAGATTTGAGAGAAGCAAAATGTCTGATGTATGTCATCTTAGAGGAGATTCCTTAAGTTTATCCTTATAAATTTGCTCCTTAAGTAGGAGTCTAGCTGAAGGTAGTATCATCAAGGGAATCAGTTTTTTCTTTTTAATTTTTTTTAACGATAACCCACAAATTATTTTAGGGAAACTCCAGGGATTGCATTCTCCCTCTCGGCAGTATCACCCCCAAGGTGTTGAAAACTGGTTCTTTGTGGTGGTGGTGGGTGCAGTCTTGTTCTTTCTTGCTCTTTTTGTGTACAAACTATGGATGTATATACAATACATGAAACAGATAAATGTTGTATCTGTGATGTTAACATTTCATTTGGAGAAATGACAACTTTCTTGCTAACAAAATCTCCTTTGAGAGGCAGTGGTGAAGAAAATGTTGAGGGGATTAATAAATAAATTTTGTTATAAATATTTCATGATTCACTATTGTTCAAATACTAGATTATGCCACATAACCTTGGTGAGACCTGAGATAGCAAGTAGAGTGTTGTTGCTAATGATGTAAAAATATCTTACAGCTTCCATATTTGTTTATGGAAAGTGAGGTGGAAGGTGAGCTGAAATCTAATAGGAATTTACAGTGAAGTCAAGTTCTTTCTTTCAGTTACTTGGGCAACCTAACCCTACAGCAAGAGGAATGAGCTATAGAAGACTCCTTAGGAATGGTGAGGGGGAGACATCATCCACACTCTAATATGTGTTTGTTTATTTATTTTTTTACCTTTTTCATACCCACTACCAGGCTCACCCGTTCCCCCAACCCCCTCCCTTCCAACACCCTCAGTTTGTTTCTCAGAGTCTAAAGTCTCTCATGCTTTGTTTCCCTCTCTGATTTATCCCTGTTCACATTTCCTTTCCTTCTCTTAATGTCCTCCATGTTACTCCTTATGATCCACAAGTAAGTGAAACCATAGAATAATTGACTTTCTTTCCTTGGCTTATTTCACTCGGCATAATCTCCTCCAGTCTTATCCTTGTTGTTACAAAAGTAGGGTATTCAACCTTTCTGATGGAGGTGTAATATTCCATTGTATATATGGACCATATCTTATATATCAATTCATCTGTTGAGGGGCATCTTGACTCTTTCCACAATTTGGCAATTGTGGTTATTGCTATTATGAACTTTGGGGTATATATGTCCCTTTGTTTCACTACATCTGTATCTTTGGGGTAAATACCCAGTAGTGCAATAGGTCATGTGGTAACTCTGTTTTTAATTTTTAAAGGAATCTCCACACTGTTTTCCCAAGTGGCTGCACTGACTTGCATTCCCACCAACAGTTTAAGAGGGTTCCCCTTTCTTCACATCCTCTCGAATAATTGTTGTTTCCTGTCTTGTTAATATTGGCCATTCTGACTGGTGTAAGGTGTTATCTCAATGTGGTTTTTATTTTAATTTCCCTGATAGCTAATGACGACAGACATTTTTTCGTGTGTCTATTAAATTTGTATGTCTTTTATGGAGAAGTGACTGTTCATGTCTTCTGCTCTTTTTTTTTTTTTTTTTAGATTTTTTTATTTATTTGACAGAGAGAAACACAGCCAGAGAGGGAACACAAGCAGAGGGAGTGAGAGAGGAAGAAGCAGGCTTCCCGCCAAGCAGGGAGCCCGATGTGGGACTCGATCCCAGGTCTACAGGATCATGACCTGAGCCTAAGGCAGTCGCCTAACCAACTGAGCCACCCAGGCGCCCCTCTGCCCATTTTTTGATGTGATCATCTTTTTTTGGGTGTTCAGTTTGAGAAGTTCTTTATAGATCTTAGATATCATCCCTTTATTTATAGTGTCATTTGCAAATACCTTTTCCCATTCCGTGGGTTGCCTCTGTGTTTTGTTGATTGTTTCCTTTGCTGTGCAGAAGGCTCTTATTTTGATGAAGTTCCAAAAGTTCGGTTTTGCTTGTTTCCTTTGCCTTTGGAGACATGTCTTGAAAGAAGTTGCTGTGGCAGATGTCGAAGAGGTTATTGCCTATGTTCTCTAGGATTTTGAGAGATTCCTGCCTCACGTTGAGGTCTTTCATCCATTTCAAGTTTATCTTTGTGTATGGTATAAGAGAATGGTTGAGTTTCATCCTTCTATACATAGCTGTCCAATTTTCCCAGCACCACTTATTGAATAGACTGTCTTTTTTCCACTGGATATTTTTTCCTGCTTTGTTAAAGATTATTTAACCATAGAGTTGAGGGTCCATTTCTGGGCTCTCTACTCTGTTCCATTGGTCTATGTATCTGTTTTTGTGCCAGTACCATGCTGTCTTCGTGATCACAGCCTTGTGATAAAGCTTAAAATCAAGTAATGTGATAACCCCAGCTTTGTTTTTCTTTTTCAACATTGCCTTAGCAATTTGGGGTCTTTTCTGGTTCCATATAAATTTTAGGATTGTTTGTTTGAGCGTTTTGAAAAATGCTGGTGGAATTTCGATCAGGATGGCATTGAAAGTATAGATTGCTCTGGTCAGTATAGACATTTTAACAATGTTTATTCTTCCGATCTATGAGGTTAGAATGCTTTTTCATCTTTTTGTGTTTTCTTCAATTTCTTTCATGACAGCTCTGTGGTTCCTCAAGTACAGATCCTTTACCTCTTTGATTAGGCGTATTCCAAGGTGTCTTGTGGTTTTTGGCGCTATAGTATACATGGGATCAATTCTGTAATTTTCCTTTCTGTATTTGCATTGTTAGTGTATAAGAAGCAACTAATTTCTGTGCATTGATTTTGTATGCTGCCACATCACTGAATTGCTGTATGAGTTCTAGTAGTTTGGTGGTAGAGTCTTTTGGCTTTTCCATATAAAGTATCATGTCATCTATGACCTTTATTTCTTTTTCTTGTCTGACATCCTTGTCTTGTTCCTGATATCACTGGAAAGGCTGTCAGTTTTTCCCCATTGGGAATGATATTCACTGTGGGTTTTCATAGATAGATTTTATGAGGTTGAGGAATATTCCCTCTATCTCTGTACTTTGAGAAAATTTAATCAGGAATGGATGTTATATTTTGTCAAATGCTTTTTCTGCATCAATTCAAAGGATCTTAGTGGTTCTTCTCCTCTTACTGATTTGTTCTATCATGTTGATTGATTTGTGAATGTTGTACCACACTTGCATTCCAGGAATAAATCCCACCTGGTAGTGGTGGATAATCTTTTTAATATACTGTTGGATCCTATTTGCTAGGATCTTGTTAAGAACTTTGCATCCATATTCATCAGGGATATTGGTCTGAAATTCTCCTTTTTGATGAGGTCTTTGTTAGGGGGATTAAAGTAATGCTGGCTTCATAGAAGAGTCTGGAAGTTTTCCTTCTGGTTCTATTTTTTGAAACAGCTTCAGGAGAATAGGTATTATTTCCTCTTTGAATGCTTGGTAGAATTACCCAGGGAATTCATCTGGTCCTGGCTCTTGTTTTTTGGCATGTTTTTGATCACTGTTTCAATGTTGTTACTAGATATTGGTCTATTCAGATTGTCAATTTTTTCCTGTTTCAGTCTTGGAAGTTTATAGGTTTCCAGGAATGCATCCATATCTTGTAGGTTTTTTAATTTATTAGCATATAACTGTTGATAATAATTTCTGATGATTGTTTCTATTTCCTTGGTGTTAGTCGTGATCTCTCCCCTTTCATTCATAATTTTATTAATTTTAGTCCTCTTTCTTTTCTTTTGGATTTATTTGGCCTATGGTTTATTGATCTTACTAATCCTTTCAAAGAACCAACTTCTTATGATCTCTGCTCTAATCCCTTCTTGTGTGTGGGGATGGCTTAATTTGTTGTTGATTTTCCAGTTCTTTAGGGGTTAAAGAGAATTGGTGTTTTCAGCATTTTTCAATTTTTTTGAGTGAGGCTTGGATGGCTATGTATTCCCCCCTTAGGACCACCTTTGCTGTGTCCCACAGGTTTTGGATTGATGTACCTTCATTCATATTGGTTTCCTTGAATTGTGTAGGTTCTTCTTTGATTTCTTAGTTGATCCAAACATGCTTGTCTTTAGCTTTCAAGTGTTTGAATTGGGGTTTTTTCTTGGGATTGAGTTCCAGTTTCAAGTCAATGTATTCAGAGAATATGCAGGGAATAATCTCAATCTTTTGATATCAGCTGAGCCCTGATTTGTGGCCCAGTATGTGGTTGATTCTGGAGAAAGTTTCATGTGCACTCAAGAATGAGTTTTCTGTTGTTTTAAGGTGGAATATTCTTATTATATCTACATGGTCCATCTCATCCATTGTGTCATTCAAAGCTCTTGTTTCTTTGTCATTTTTCTGTTTTGGTGATCTGTCTGTTGCTGAGAATGGTATGTTAAGATCCCCTACAATTAATGTATTTGTATCAATATGACTCTTTTTTTTAAGATTTTTTTTTTTTTTTAATTTGAGAGAGAGAGAACACATGAGACAGGAGAAGGTCAGAGGGAGATGCAGACTCCCTGTGAAGCCTGGATGCAGGACTCAATCCCAGGACTCCAGGATCATGACCTATGCCAAAGGCTGTTGCTTAACCAACTGATCCACCCAGGTGTCCTCAATATGACTGTATTTTGCTTAATAGTTGGCCTATGTAGTTGATTGTTCCCATGTCGGAGGCATAAATATTTATAATCTTTAGAGCTTCTTGGTGGATAGCCCTTTAAGAATGGGGATGTAGTGTCCTTCTGTATCTCTGACTATAGTCTTTTTTTTTTTTTTTAAAGATTTTATTTATTTGACAGAGAGAAACACAGCCAGAGAGGGAACACAAGCAAGGGGAGTGAGAGAGGGAGAAGCAGGCCTCCCGCCGAGCAGGGAGCCCGATGTGGGACTCGATCCCGGGTCTCCGGGATCATGACCTGAGCCGAAGGCAGTTGCTTAACCAACTGAGCCACCCAGGCGTCCCTCTGACTATAGTCTTTAGCTTAAAATCTAATTTATCTCATATGAGAATTGCTACTGCAGCTTTCTTTTGGTGCCCATTGGCATGAAAGATGGTTGTGCATCCCCTCACTTTCAGTCTGGGTATATCTTTAGATTCAAAATGCATCTCTTGTATACAACATATGGATGGATCCTGTCATTTTATACAGTTTGCAACCCTGTGACATTTTATGGGAACATTTAGGCCATTCACATTGAGAGTGATTATTGAAAGATACGTTTATATTGACATCATGTTGCCTGTGAAGGAAGTCCTTGTTTCTATAGAGTGCCTCTGTACATTTCAGTTCTATGTCACTCTTGGGTTCTTTCCTCTTTTATAAAACCTCCCTTAATATTTCTTGTGGTGCCATTGTGGTAGTCACATATTCTTTTAAACCTTGCAGGTCCTGGAAGCTCTTTATTTCTCCATACATTTTGAATGTGAGACTTGCTGGATAAAGTATTCTTGGCTGCATATTGTTCTTTTTTAATGCCCTAAATGTGTCTTGCCAGCTCTTTTTGGTTTGCCAGGTTTCTGTGTACAGGTCTGACATTATTCTGATGGTCTTCCTGTACATAGGGATACCTTCCCCTCAGCTGCTTTTAAGACATATTCTTGGAATTTGTGATTCATGAATTTCACAATGATATGCCTGGGGAGTTTTCTAGCCTCGTTGATATTGGAGGGTGTCCTCTCTGCCTCTAGGACACAAATGCTTTTTCCAGTCCCCAGGTTAGGGAAATTTTCATCCAGGATTTGTTCAAGTATATCTTATAGTCTTCTCTCTCTCTCTACCCCCTCAGGGATCCTGATAATTCTGATATTGGAACATTTCACGGCATCATTTATTTCCCTAAATCTATTTTCATGGCTTTTAAGCACTTTGTTCCAAGTCTTCTCCTGCTCCTCCTTCTCAATCAGTCTGTCTTCCAGATCATTAATGCGATCTTCTACTTTACTTACCACAGCTGTTAAAGTACTTAGATTGGATTGGATCTCACTGATAGCATTTTTAACCTCTGCCAGGTCAGCTCTCACTTCCTCCCTTAGAGATTCTATATTGGTACTAATGGTCTTTTCCAACTTAGCCATTGCTTGGATAATTGCTATCCTGAATTCCATCTCCGACATATTGTTTATGTCCATCTCCAGTAGTTCTATGGCAGAGGTCACAGACTCTGAATTTTTCCTCTGTTGGGTTTTCCTCTGAGTCATTTTGGTGAGAGGTGATTGGGGGGATGTATAGCTGAATATATCAACTAAGACCCTGGCAAGTTGCCCATTGGAAGGTTTCAGAGTGATTGGAATTCACCACCAAAAAGAAAGAAATAAGAAAAAAAAGAGAGAGAGAAGGAAAAAGAAGAAAAAAAGAAAGAAAAAAACCCAACCAAAATGGCTCCCAAAGTTAGGATTTATATGGCACAAAAACGAATAAACAAAAAGACTGACAAAATTTTAAAAAAAGGGGGAAAAAAAGAAAACCCAACCCAAACAAACACCAAGAATAAGATTTATATAGTACAAAGACAAAAAGAAGTACACAGAAACACTAACAGAAGAATAAGATGGGAAGGTGGTTACAAACCATTGATGTGGGCAAGGAAAGTTTCTCAGTTCTTCCTGAGTGTATCTTGTTATCTTTGTTAGAGGACTCAACTGTCCAGAGATATAGGGAAATTAAAACTGGTTTATATAGAGAGGTAGTATTGAATAGGAAAGAAGGACTACCTTAAAGCTTATACATATATGTATATATGTATATTTCATATATATATATGAAAAAATAAAAGAAAGGTATATGTATGAAAAAAGTTCAATAAAAACTTACGAAATGTATTAAACATCAAGTTGTAATAATAAGTAGGTTAAAAATAAAAGAACAAGAATCATGAGAACGAATTTAAAAAATGAAAAGCTGTATCTATAAAATATACAGGTTTGGGGGCAGTACTGGGAACTTAATATATTGTTTTTCCCTGTGTTGGAGTTTTACAGTTTTATGGAGACCCTTTGGTAGTTGCACTCTTTTTCTTTTGGTTTGCCTTCTAGGGGAGGGGCCTGCTGCATTTTTTTATTGTTATTATTTTGTTTTGTTTTGGCTTTTTTCAGTCAATCTTGCTTGGGCTGAGTAGTTCTGCCCCCATCAAGGGGCTGGGCTCTGTGGAAACTGGTTTTTCAGGCTTTTATTCTCTGGAGGTTTTTGTTCTTTGGCAGTTTTTTGTTGCTTTCCTGAGGCCTAGAGCAAAGTAAAAGATCTGCCCCCAGAACTCCGCCTCAGAAAGAAGCTTCAGTCTAGTCCCCTCTGGATGGTACAGGACACACAGACTCCCCTTCTGCAAACTCCTCCGAACACTGCAACCACTCATGGGTGGTATGCGCCCCCAGTCACCACCACAATGGTCGCCTGAGGCCCCTGCTTGTCTCTGCACCCCCATATCATGAGTGATATTGGTTTGGATTAACCCAAACTCCTTGGCTGCCACTGTCAGGACTGCTATCTTCAGCTCATACCCATACCAGGTACCCTCAGACTCAGCTACGGTGCAGGTCACATGGAAGGCTAGGGGCCTAGGGACCTCCAGCAGGAGCCGTGCGGAGCTCTCAGGGGCAGGTGGGTAGCAGCTGTGACCATCCTGGGACCGTGGGCTGAGGTCCGTGCCTGTGGCTGCCCAATTTTACCAGTTGCCCCTTAAGACCCTTTGTTTTTTTGAATGCTTTTAACCAGACGCTGGGTTGATGCTCGTCCCTAAGCACAGGGCATTTTCATATTGGGGTATTACTTTCCAGTGGGTCACTTCTGGTGGCTCACTCCCCCTTTCATTTATCCTCTGATATCAGTCCAAGTGCTTCCACTCTGCTTTACCTCTCCTCTGATGATCTTCTGCCTCTGTAGAATCCAGAAGTGTGTAATCTTATATCTCAGGATGATTTCATGGGTGTTTAGAGTGTTCTGGTAGATATTTAACTTACTTCAAGGGACTGGCTGAGACAGGGTCTCCTACTTCTCCGCCATCTTGCTCCAAACCCTCTGTGTTTATGGTTTTTAATGATGCATCTACATGAAACCTATGCAGCACAGTGCTTAGATAAACTAATCTCTTAAAAAGCAATCTATATTTTCTTCTCAAAATAAGAAACTCTATAAGAAAAACTAATATGATTAATATAAGTTAATATAATACATTTTTATCCCAGAGGATACAAGTCATCCTTTTAGAAAGTACTTTTTAGTGGCACTTATGTCATTTCTCTCCCCCATAATTTATTGTGTGGACCACTCCCCCAAATAGCTCTTAATAAGGATCCCATTCACATCCCCCCCCCTCACCTTTCAACCACCTCCTAGATTTTTTCAGCATTTAGTTGTAAACTCATGTTAATATATTTGTTGTGCACTGTCATTTGGCTTCTTCCATTCTGATCTTCTACTCATTTTGCTAATCCCACAGAGATGGTGAAAGGCCCCAAGTGGTATAGAACAAAATGAGAATCTTCCCCAGGAAGCTAGAATAGAAAAGGTGGTAGACATTTATACTTCCAAAATTTTATCACTGTTATATGAATATACCTCATGAAATACAGAAAAAGCAATCAACATGCACTGCTATTCTACACAATCTTCAACATGCTCTAGGTGCCTCCTAATCTTTGCCTCAAAGCCTCTGTTTAGGCTGTGACAAAGTCCTCAGAGAAGCCATCCATCAAACGTATCCCTGTCCAAATTGTGCCTCTCTTTAAAATTAGATTTTCAAACAGACTACTAGATTTTTTAATGTGTATTTTTTTTACCTCATCTTATATATATTGGATATTTCTCAGGAAAATTTTGTGTTATAAAGATATAAGTTATTTCACAAATAAGGATGGAAGATGAGAAAAATACATATCTTAGGAAATCTTTAGGCAAGATGCATGGCAGCTAAATGTCTCCCTGCTATTCTCACTGTAATCTTAACTATTCCCAGAAAAAAAAAATAGATAATGAAAGAAAACTGTGATTAAAAAAAATATGTTTAAAAAAGGTATGTTTGAAAAGCAAAAGAGGTAAGATCAGTTAAATAAGTAAAGCTGAAACTCAGACTAAGTAACATACAGTTGTGCTGTGGTTTTGACATCCTTCCTGCCCTTACTTTTTAATAGCATGACAATTTATCCAGTTTCAGTAGTAATGTTAAAATGTTATATCCCTGAATTGCAGCCACAAATGTAGTCTAGAAGTAGAAGGAATTTTGAATTGTCAGATAGTACATGGATCATTAACCATTTTTTAGGAAGAAAGAATCCAGAAATGAATTTTGATATAAGTAAAGTCGAGAACATGATTCATGAGCTTGTTCTAAAGACTTTCTCTGGGTTATTTAAGGTATGCAGATGACATAGGTTTTACCAGTTCATTTTTTAAGCAAAGTCGTATTTCTTGAAGGGCAGGAACAGTAAAGGGGTACAGAGAGTAAAACACCAGTTTTATGTAACAGTAAATTATTAAGATGTGACATTTTACAATTTAAAATAATTTTTAAGGAGACTGCTATGAGCTGAATTGTGTTCTTTTGTAATTCATATATTGAAGTCCTAACACTTAGTACCTCAAAATGTGACCATACTGGGAGATAGGGCCTTTAGAGAGATTATTACATTAAAATAAGGTCAGGAGAGTGGGCCCTAATTTAATATGAGTTGTGTTGTTCTAAAGAGGGGATTAGGTCATACAGAGAGACACCAAGGGCTCCAGTACTCAGAGGCAGGACTGTACAAAGAGGAAGCAAGAGGGCAGCCATTTGCAAACAAGGAGAGAGTTCTGGGAGGAAACCAACTCTGTGTCTATTGTTTAAGCCACCCAGCCCATGGGATTTTCTGTTTGTTTGTTTGTTTTTGTTTTTAATGACAGCCCTAGTAGACTAATACAATACTCTAGAAAAAAAATTCTACTGAAAGCCTGTTCTAAATACTAAATCTTCATTTTCTAAGTACAATTTTGCTAATATCAAATTATTTTGTCTTTAAGGGATGCAATGGTCTGAATGTATTCTCTTAAAATTCTTATTTTGGGATTCTAACCCCCAAGGTATGAGGAAGCAAGGCTTTGAGAGGTGATTATGTCATGAGGGTGGAGCCTTCATAATGTGATTAGTGCCCTTTTCTTTTTTTTACTTTAAATTTATTTTATTTTTTCAGTGTTCCAAGATTCATTGCCCATGCCCCACACCTAGTGCTCCATGCAATAGGTGCCCTCAGTACCCACCACCAGGCTTTCCAATCCCCCCACCTCCTCTCTCCAAGTCCCTTAGTTTGTTTCTGTGTCCAAAGTCTCTCATGTTTCATTTCTCTCCCTGAATTACCCTACTTCCCATTTCCTTTCCTTCTCCTACTATCCTCTATATTACCCCTTATGCACCACAAGTAAGTGAAACCATGTGATTCTTGACTTTTTTTACTTGGCCTATTTCACTTAGCATAATCTCTTCCAATCCAGTCCATGTTGCTACAAAAGTTGGATATTCATCCTTTCTGATGGAGGCATAGTATTCCATTGTATATATGGACCACATTTTCTTTATCCATTCATCTGTTGAAGGGCACCTTGTCTCTTTCCACAGTTTGGCGATTGCAATTGCTACGATGAACATTGGGGTACTTCTTTTCACTACATCTGTATCTTTGGGGTAAATACCCAGTAGTGCAATTGCAGGGTCATAGGGTAGGTCTATTTTTAATTTTTTAAGGAATGTCCACACTGTTTTCCAAAGCAGCTGCACCAACTTGCATTCCCACCAACAGTGTAAGAGGGTTCCCCTTTCTCCGCAGCCTCTCCAACACTTGTTGTTTCCTGACTTGTTAATTTTGGCCATTCTGACTGGTGTAAGGTGGTATCTCATTGTGGTTTTGATTTGAATTTCCCTGATAGCTAGTGACAAAAATTGGCTTGTTTTCCTGGGCCTATTCCTTCATCAATGACTCAAACAACTGTATAAACTTAGATCTATTATTCCAAAATAGAGTATGCAAGAAAATGTATTTCTTATTTATCATTACAAAAATCTTAAGCTGTTTTGAATACATGCCTTATAATTAATATAATTATACAATAATAATATCTAACATTTATTATTCACTTCATATGTACCATGAATAACCATAACCAAGTAGGTAATATTATTATTCCCATTTTATTATGAAATAATTGAGACAAAGAGAAATTAGATAACTTGTCCAAGATGTCAGTTTATAAGATATAATTAGATCATTAACAATGAGGCTCCAGAATCCAAACTATTAGCTTTATGTTTTATTGAATAAAATTAAAAATAGTCTTAGCTATTATTTTTATATATCTATTGAAAGGATTCATTTGCACACAGATTAGATATACCATGGGTTAAAATTAGCCCTTGAAACCTTAGGAATAGCACATTGTTAAAGCCAGATCTGGTCAGCCTGCAAGGCTAAAGCAAGTACCTAACAGAGACCCCTCTGTAAATTATACTTATGAGAAATAGTATGTTTAGTATTCTTTAGTTTTTCAGGTAATCTTCCCTTCCCTATCTAATTCAAGTAATTCTTATAGTCATTAGTTTAAAAGTATACTTTTTCATCCCTTCTTCAGCTTATTTATATTAGGTTCCAGGTTCCAAATTGTTTATACTTTATGCTAAATGCATTGGTTTCTCTTTGTTGCCTCAGAATTTGAAACTGTTTGCTGACTGCTTTCCCTAAAGTTCATAGTCAATCTTGTTATGTTTGTGAGATTCCAATCATGTAGCAATTTTTCCCTCCCTGTTTCTGTTTCCTCAGTCAGCCCATATTATCTATCACTTCCTTTTATAACATTTGCAGTTTGACTTAAATGTTGATCATCCTCCCCCCCAGTTTCGTTCAAGGATCGTATTTCCTGTTACATTCTGCCATTCACTATGTTCTGAAACTCCAGTCTATTGGATTTTGAATTGTGAAACCAACTTTTATGTTGCTTAAAGGATATCAAATAAATATCTGCTAAATATATTATTCTGTATTCTGAAAGTATGATTTGGATATAAATTTTTCTAGACTAGAATGACTACTTGTTTGACTATTCCTTTATTAGCACATTTTTTTTTATATTTCATACTTTTTCATCTCTGAAAAACATCTGAGCCACCCAAGTGCCTCTATTGATCATTTTTTTATTTGCAATTTTTTTCTTTAATCAGACTGTAGATATGGGAGCTTCTTGAAATCTAATCAATGTTTTCTAAATTTATATCTCCAGCCAACATCCCTCCTCTGAGACTAGCTACCTCTATCAAACAGCCTATTCATCTTTTGCTCTTGGGTGTCCTAATAATACCTCGAATTCAACATCTCTGAGGCCAAATTTAAAATCTTCAATCTCAAATAAAATCCACTTGTCTTTTGATGTAACATATCTCATTAAATGAGACTATCAGTCATCTGATTGAACAATGCTGGAATATAAGAGTTATCTTTGAATCCTCCCTAAGTATCTCTTGAATTCATTGTCCATCTATACCCTACACTCCCTGTGCTGTAGTCCCACCTAAACTACTGCATTAGTCTCCTTACTGATATACCTCCATTTACTTGGCCTGTGCCACCATGTCTTAGAGATTTTTTTTTACTGTGATACTAAAACAAACAACAACTTAAACATAACCTCTCTATATACCTGTCAAAATCTTTCAGTAGTTCCCCACTGAATTTAGAACAAAAACTAGAATCCTCAATTCAGGCCCTAATCTTTGCTTATGCTTAGACAGCAACCTTTTCAACTTCATGTCACATTTTGCACCCTTCACATTCTGTTCTTCAGTATTCCTTGTCTTAATTTTTTTTTTAAATCTGGCTATGATAATGCTGCTGGTTCAGGTCCAGGGGTCACACTCATAGCAAAGATCTACATTCAAGATCGGCTGAAAGAAGTTGGTGCTCAGAAGGCTAAATAATAGTCACACTATGGTAATAGCTAATACTTAAATGGCTCCTACTATGGGGCAGGTCCCTCTTTAAACATTTTATTCATTTGTTTGTTCATTTATTTTTAATTTAGGTTCATAATTTTCCTGCAAATGAATCACTTCCACTCAAGATTATAATCTTTTTCACATGAGTAACCTCTTTGATGATGCACCCTGGGGAGGGACTTTGGCTCATAGTTTGCAATTATTTATGCAAAGAATTAGCAATCATAAAATTGAAATTTATATAAATAATTCTGGAAGAAATAAATTTGGGGCTGAACTATACTTTGGAAAATAATTTTATTTTCCTTTATTATGAAAGTAAAAATATTCATTATAGATTATTCATAAAAATATAAAATTGAATATGAATAGTTGAATAAGATACTACTCTAGTATCCATACATTACTTTGTTTAATTTGAAGTGAATAAACTTTCTTTCTCTTTTTACCTTTTGACCTCCTTCACCTATTTGCAATATTTTTGACTATTATTCATGGTATAAATAAAAAATTGACCAATGTCTCAAAAACCTTAAAGATCAACAGAAAATTTATATGAATGTTGAGGTTGTTTCCTGACCTTTGAAAGTCAGTAAATTAGTACAAAAACTATTCAATAGTTCTCATAAAATTAATTTCTATTATTTTAAGGCAGATGTCCTTTTGATGGATAGTGTTACTAACACACTTAGAAGCATGATGAATTTAAATACTATTTTGCAGTGATTTGTTCTGCATCTACCTGCCTTCTGAAGGAAAATATTTTTCACAATTCACCTGGTGGTGTCAGTTATGATGAAAAAGCCATCTCACATAAGCTACTAAACCCAAAACCCAAATCAAAACAACCCACTCAATAAGGGATACAATACATACCCACTTCCTTGACTCATTCATCCAATAAGTTTTTTTTTTTTTTTTTGAAACAGACCTATATGCCAGTTATAAATGTTAAAGAAGTTTGGGCTACTATATCTGTCAGTAACAAAAGAAGCAAAAATGTCTGGCTTCATGGAGCTTACGTTCTACCATGGGGAGACAGACAATGAAAAATGAACATGATATGTATACTATGTCACAGGTAATAAAGGGTATGGAAAAAATGTTAAAGTGGAGCAAATATGAAGTTTATTAATTTAAAAAGTAAAGCAGAATAGTAAAAGAAGGGGGGAGTTTGGGGAATCTAGCAGTTCACAAATTTAAGTGGGATGTTCACAGTAGGCCTCAGCAAAGTGATGATTTTTGAGTAAAAATATAAAGGAGGTAGAGAAGGCATCTATGTGGTTATCTGGGGGAAGAAAGTGCAGACAGAAGCAAGAGCCAGTGCAAAACCCCAGGGAGGGAAGAAGCCCAGATATTTGAGAAAGAGCAAGGGAGCCACTGGCCAGACTAAAGTGAACATGGGCACTGGAGGTATGGAAGTAATTCAGGGAGGTGAAGGCATGAGTATGGGTCAGGGAGAGCATTAGGTCCTTGTAGGCCATTGTGACAACTTAGACTTTGAATCAGAGTGAAGTGGAAGAACCATTGTTGAGGACTAAGTGAAGGGGTGATATGCTCTTTCTCATATTTTAAACTCTGTTTTTTTCTGTGGAAAAAACTCTGGTGGCAATAAGGAGAGCAACAGGGAAGCTAAAGAGGAGATGACCTCAGTAATCCTGGTGGGAGATGATGATGATGGTGACTATGATCAGAGTGCTAGCAGGCTGACAGTGAAGATAGTGAAAAGTGCTCAGAGTCTAGAGACAGACAGACACACACACACACACACACACACACACATCAATCTTTTTTCTTTAAATTTTATTATGAAAAATTCGAGTGTAAAGTTAGACGACTACAATAAACATTTATTATCCAGTATCTAGATCTAGCAGTGTTTAATATTTTACCATATTTATCTTGGGAAGTATTTAAAGTGGTAGATATCATATCTGTTCATCTCGCCATACTTCATCATCAGAAAATTAAGAATTCTGTAATATCACTTAATATCAGATTAATTGGATATTTTCAAATTTTGTGATTTATTCTAAAAATATCCCTTACGATTCATGTGTGTGTCTGTGTGTGTGTATGTGTGCATGTGTGTGTATGTCTTTGATTCCAAGCCAGTACTTAATCCAGAGTCATGCATTGTATTGGAATGTTAAATCTCTTTTAAAATAGAGTAATTGTTTATCATTACATTTCCTTTAAATAAATCGGAACATTTGTCTGATAGAAAGTTACCCACATTAGACTTGCCTGATTGTTAATCATGGTATTGTTTAATTTTTGGTGTTGCTTCCTATAAATTGGAAGTTAGGCTAATGTCTTGACTACATTTGAGGTTAAATGTCACTGACAAGGAGACTTCATCACTACAGCTATGAAGTTGAACTGTAACATATTAGGAAACATATAATGATGTATTTTCCAGTCATTAGAGATGCTACAATGATGTACAGTCAGAGATCACTTGAAACATTCCTTTATTCTGTTATTGTTTTATCAACTTTTAAAAGATTTATTTATTTGGGGGCGGGGCAAAGGGAGAAGCAGATTCCCCACAGAACAGGATGCCTGACTCGGGACTCAATCCCAGGACTCTCAGGTCATGACCTGAGCCGAAGGCAGATGCTTACCTGACTGAGCCAACCGGGCATCCTATTTTATCAGTTTGATGTATGGTTGGATTATTTTGTGTCTGTTGCTTTAAATTTTAAGGCTTGTTTTTTATTTTGTTTTTGAGTGTACAAAATATTTTCCTGGTTCAAGAGTCAAAACTGTACTAATAAATATACTTGGAGAAGTCTTACTTCCATTCTTAACTGCTCCACTTTGTAATTTTCCACTCCCGTTGACCAGCATTTGACAAAATTTGTAAAGGGCCAGAGAATAAATACGCTCGGTGTAACAGGCTAGCTACAAATCGGTGGGTCTAGCTGTGTTACAGCTGTCAACCTTAAAAATGAAACAGCCAATTATTTTACAAGCAAAACGAGTTTGGTCAGGAATAGCAGAGGAGTCACAAGGTAGCCCATACCACCTACAGTGAACGTAGGCAAGTGCAGAGAGGCAAAGGGAAGGTGAGACTTCAGGTTTTGGGAAGATATTGGGAGGGCTGTTTTGAACAAATGTCACTGAAAAAGAAAAAAAAAAAGAGTTCAAGGTCGTGGTGGTTTCTCAACCGCAAAGGGTTGTTAGTATGTAATTGCAGAGGCAAACTCCTTAAAAGCAGATTAAAGTCCTGTAGAAAAAAGTTCAGCATTGTCAAAATACTTATCTTCCTTCTTCCTGCTGGGTTATGCAGACTGCAGGTGGTACATATACGAAAGATCTCCCTTCAAGGCTTCCTGACTCAAGCCCTGGGTTGGAATCATATTCTCTGAGAGGCCATTCTTTCCAAAAGGGGACGTTTTAAAAAAAATCTTGCAAAGAAGTATAAACCCATTTGTGTTTGCCTTGGATTCAGGGAGACGGATCCCACTTCTATAAGAAAAAGTCCGTGGTGGAGGGACAATTATTACAACTGACAAGCGGAGGCATTCCGCTGAGCTAATACGGTTACAACTGGTGAAAGGTTGAAACAGGGTTTCAGAACACCGGGTCCTAATAGCCTAGCCTGATAAACAACATAAGGGGTGTGCGGGTTTAACTAGCAGTGGCATTCGGGATTAAAGAGAAGTGAGTTACAGCTAAGACGAAGGTGTCTCTGACAATGTGAACAGAGTGAAGTTTCTGGTGACAGACCCAACAATCAGAGGTTTCCCTCTTTTGCAAATACCTAGGAATGTAGCTAAGAGCTTTCTCGTCTATGTGAGAAAGAGGGCAAAAACAAGGTAAGAAGCAGCTGTGAGAAAGATTTACAGTCCTGGCCCAGTTGTTTGGATAAGTTGTCTCCTTCAGCTGTCATGTGCTTTAATTCCTGGAAGTCTTCATTTTACCGTACTTATTTACTACAGTAAATAATGCTGTAGTGAAGATGTACAGGTCCACTCAAGGTTTGGTACTTTCTTTATATGTGATCTCTGAAGGCAAGAATCTCTTCCTGGAGTTTGGTAGCACAGACGTTATTAACAGAACCTGATAGGGACTTTTCCAACCAAGTTGAAGGGGGTCTTTTTGGAGGCTTTTTTTTTTTTTTTTCCTCAGTGGACATAATTTCTGGGTTGCAAGGTGTGATGCTTAATATCTTTGTTTCCTGGGAGTGTGTTCTAAAGAGACTGCTCTACTCAAGCATAGTATTTTTCAACAGAAGCAATTAGGCCCTTACAGTATTAAAGTATATTTCCCTTTTCTAGGTATTGATTAAAAGCAGGATTTCAGATGTATCAGGTGTCCTATAATTATCTCAGAGTGAGAGTATTTTTTTATTGAAATATAATTAACATATAATAATGTGTTAGTTTTAGGTATGCATCATAGTGATTCAGTATCTTTATTATAAAATCATCCCCACAGTAAGTGTAGTTGCCATCTGTCACCACATAAAGTTATTACAATATTATTGACTATATTCCCTGTGATGTTCATTACATCCCCATGACTTACTTATTTATAACTGCAAGTTTGTACCTCTACATCCCCTTCACCTATTGTGTGCCTTCCCCCACTCCTCCTTCTGGTAATTAATAGTTTGTTGCCTGTATCTATAAGTCTTTTTCTGATATGTTTTGTTTATTGTTTTAGTTTTTAGATTCCACATATAAGTGAAATCATCCAATATTTGTCTTCCTCTGTCTGACTTACTTCATGTAGCATAATACCCTCTAGGTTCATTCATGTTGTCACAAATGGCAAGATTCCATTATTTGTTGTAATATTTGAGTAATATTCCATTGTGTCGATGGGGCGCCCGGGTGGCTCAGTTGGTTAAGCTACTGCCTTCGGCTCAGGTCATGATCCTGGAGACCCAAGATCGAGTCCCACATCGGGCTCCCTGCTTGGCGGGAAGCCTGCTTCTCCCTCTCTCACTCTCCCTGCTTGTGTTCCCTCTCTGACTGTGTTTCTCTCTGTCAAATAAATAAAATCTTAAAAAAAAAAAAAAGAAAAAAGAAATAAATATTCCATTGTGTCGGTATATATATATGTATATACCACATCTTCTTTGTTCCTTCATCTGTCCTCAGATACTAAGATCATTTTCATATCTTGGCTATCTGTAGTGAAGATGGGGGTGCATATATATCTTTACATTGGTATTTTTATTTTCTTCAGATAAATATTCAGAAGTGGAATTGCTGGATCATTTAGTACTTCTGTTTTTAATTTTTGAGGAACTTCCATACTCTTTTCCATGGTGGATGCACCAATTTATATTCTCACCAACAGTGTATGAGAGTTCTCAAAGGGCGAGAGTTATGGTTACTAAAAAGGATAGACCTGCAATTTAGAAAATCTTATGGCCTTGCTTTTGGCCAGAGTAGTTGAAGAGTTTCTACAAGTTTTGCTAATTGAGTCTTAATGATTTCACTTAATCCTGAAGACTGAGGGTCATAGGCACAATGAAGAGATCCTTACCCATAGGATATTAACTATAGAGGAGGCAGTGGCCTGTCCACAAGGAGAACAGATTTTTATTGAACTTAGGCAAATAATTAACTATATTGCCATTAAAAAAAAAAAGTACTCAAGACTTGTTAAATTCTGGAGGGATCATGTAGGAGAATTCATCTTTGTTAACAAAAATTTTACCAAGTTGCTGTAAATCATAAATAGCTTTCTTTAGAGAAGGAATTTCTTTAAATCCAATTCAGGGGTATGATCTTAGTTATCTGCATTCCAGAGTGCTTGCAAAAGTCCTTTTAATGAATTTCTCAGAAGATGAACACATTTTTAAAAGCACCAAGGTAAAGCAATATCTGTCTATAAATAACAAAAGACTTATTAAGTGCCCATTTTTAAAGATCTGATGAGAGTTCCTTATAATGGAATTGTCAAGAGGATTTGCTTATTTTTGTGATGGGAATTTTAAAATGATGACTGCTAACAATCTATCAGGACATACCTGATTTCTCAGAATTTCACTCAAGTTCTGGAGTACTTATATACCTTTATAGATATAACGTAACAGAGCGTTGGCATTCTTGTTTAATAGTGTCTCATGTAATTTAATGTGTCAACTAAGCCTAGTTTAGTATTTCTCTTTTATAAAGAGAGAGAATGTATCTTTTGAGATGTTTCAGGACCCTCTAGAAGAACCCAAAGTTAGTTCAAATTTTTTTCAAAACACTTTAATTAGAATTTGAATTTTGGTCAGTGTATCAAAGATATCAAAAGAATTTAGACACAATACATAGGATCACAGAAAATTTTGAAATGGTACTTAATTATCCATTTAACCAGAGTGATGAAAAGATTTCAAAGACAAATATAGAAATTTACAGCAGCAGCAGAAAGCCATAGCTCTTTTATAGAGAAGACTTAGCTGTTCTAAGTAACCAAAGACCTGATAAAGACAAAACATAGAACCTTTGTTTTCTAGGTGACCTATTTGAAGGTAAAGAAACTTTGTTTACAATTTCTTATTAAGAACAGGCCAATAATCTAAGAAAGCTTTGTCCTTTTAACAGAGAGAAAACCAAATTCTAATTATGCACCAGTATACTTTTGATATAAAAACTTAATTTTAAGTAAATTCATTTTGATCTTAGGTTGACCACATATGAAATTCTTTTCCCAAGATTCCTTTTCCATGAACTTTTTATGTCCATTTTAGTTTATTCCTTATTCTCTTCTCTTTTCCAAACTAACTAGCTTTAGTTCAGTAAAAATTAATTTTCCTCCTCAAAATGCATCTCCATTCTTGATACCTGCCTTTACCAAAAACATACTCCTACTTTCCTTGCCTACTTGTCATATACAGTCATTTTCTCTCTTTTTTAAAAGATTTATTTTATTTATTTGAGGGAGAGAATCAGAGAGGAGAGAGAGAGAGAGAAGCAAACTCCTCGCTGAGCAGGGAGCCTTATGTGGTACTCAATCCTGGGCCTCCAGGATCATGACACAAAACGAAGGCAGTTGCTTAACCAACTGAGCCACCCAGGCACCTGACAGTCATTTTCTTTTATCCTTACTGTTTCTAGTTTTATTTTTACATATACTAATTAGAATTCTTAACCCTTAGAATCTTTAATTCCTAGTAGATACTAAGATATTAGTAATTTTGGGTTGGCAAATTCATAGAAGCATTTCATAATTTCTAGAAGTATATTTCCGTTTATAGTAAAAATTGTTTAGTGGTATAAAAGCTATTTAATAGACATAAGTATTTTTATTTCTGTAAAGAAAAATTAAAAATCCTAAAAGTAAATAAAGTTAAGCTTAACAGTCAGTATTTCAGTATATTATCTTATTTGGAAATGATCTAGGTTCAGTAAACATCCATTATGTAGTTTAACATTGCATAAACTTTTTAAAATATTTTTTTATTTTTATTTTTTAAGATTTTATTTATTTATTCAACAGAGAGAGAGAGATCACAAGTAAGCAGAGAGGCAGGCAGAGAGAAAGGAAGAAGCAGGCTCCCTGCTGGGCAGAGAACCTGATGCAGGCCTGGATCCCGGGACCCTGAGATCATGACCTGAGCCGAAGGCAGAGGCTTTAACCCACTGAGCCACCCAGGCGCCCACTTTGCATAAACTTTGATCTCATTTTCATTTATTTAAATTGCTTGCTTTTAATAATTATACTTAGATTATACATGAGATAGCTAACCATCATCTTAAGTTATTTCTCTTGTTGATACATTTTGCAATGTAGAGGTAGCATGAGATTTTATGATTAGTGTTATATTTAATATTAATAACTCCAAAGAAATGCCTGTTTTTTATAAGCTAGCAAGCTTAAAACTGACATTTATCAAAGATCATCTCAGATTATGTGAATTTAAAAAACATTTCAGTTGGTTTCTATTATATTTCTGGAAATTTTAGGAATACTTATTTAAATACATGATTAATTTTCTTTAAGCTGATGAAATAAAGATCTTGTATAAATTAATTTTGGCAATAGTGTCTGGAAATGGGAAATATCACATATCTATAACATTCATATATAACATAGATACACTTAAATGGAAACCTTATAATTTTATTTTAAAATTTATGTCTTTAATCTGGGACAAAAATTGAGGGTAGTTGAATCCAAACCATTTCTGGCAGATGAACTAAGTTAAGGTTATCTGCTCAGATGACCCAAGTTTTTTGGTAAGGATTTTTATTTGTATACTGTGCAGATATGTTTAGAACTATTTTTTTTTTATTTGTTAGTTTTTGGAGTTATTTTAGAAGCTTCTTGTTCCAAAGAATGCATCCCATGTCCCCAACATGTTCAGGATCCTTTTTTTTTTAAGGATGCCCCTGATGGTGGATTTATCTAAAAGGTTCCCCAGAATGGCTATGAGAGGATTGAACTAAGGAAGTGGACGGTGCAGAAGAGGTAGAGATGGCACGGAAGGGAAAGTGGAAGAAAAATGCAAAGCTGGGTCTCAGGGCAAGGGTAGCCCGTAGCCTTTGCAAGCCTGAAGATGAAGGAGGAGGAGGAAGGGCACAAGATGGCGCCTGAGATCAAGAGAATGGGGGAGAGGGACAGAATCCCCAGAAGCCTTTTTGTCTTTGTTCAATCATTTATCTGCCTCAGTTAATTTAGAAATGCTATTTTGTAAAGAGGCAATTTTAGAGTCCTGAATATGTTTGGAAGCCCCTAGGTACCTTATAAAATAGGCATCCCATTCAATCTGGTTAATTTTAGAGTCACTATCTTCTAATTTAGTCAGGGAGGGGGAGGTTGAAAGTTCCAAAATGGTCATTGGATTTCTAAAGTAATTTTGGTTAAATTTGTCCATTTAGTTAAAAATGCACAGAAGGAGGAACCATAGTTTTTAAATATGAGACTGGCTGCCTTCCCAGAAGGAGGACCCTCCTGGGAGAATTTAGCAGATTGGGAATCCCAATTTCCAAACCAGAGGTTCAGGAAAACAAAGGCGTACTCAGCAAAAAGGGCAAAGCCTTTAAACTATTGGCACATGCGAGCTTTGGTGTGCCATAGGCAACTCTGCAGAGACAAAGAGAGAAGGTCACTTTTAGGGGGTTTTGGGAGGAAACTAGGAAGGACTGTTATGAACAAGTTTACTAGAGAACAAGAGTTTAAAGTTGTGGCAGCTACTCATCAGCAGCAAGCAATGATCAGCACATCACGGCAGGGGTAGAGACGGATCCTCCTTCTTATTCTTAAAAGCAGGAGATGAAATTCCTTTGTGAAAAATACCTTCTCTTGTCAATGTAATTCTTTCCTTCCCTTTTCCTGCTGGTTTTTTAGAACCCAGTGAGGGGTGTGTGCATGAGCGCTCCCTCTTCAGGGCTTCCTGACTGCATTTTAGAGGAGATTTCTTTTATTTATTTTCACACAGTAAAACTTAGTATACAAAAATATGCAGCAGGTTGTATTTGGCCTGTGGGCCACAGTTTGCTGATTCTGCCATAGATGACCATTTTTTAAAAAATTAGCTTCTGCCTTATTCTACTTGTATTTTTTTTTGCATCTTATTTTTCATCCTTAAACAAAAAATAGCTTAGTATATGCACTGTTCTTTGCTTTGTTAATTTTACTTAAATCACACATATACAGAAACACACACTAGCACAATATCCTTGCATGATATATTCCTCATTCTGTTTTAGAACTCTAGTATTTGATTGTGTAGATGTGCTATAATGTATCCAACTAATTTCTTACTGATGGGCATTTGGATTGTCTTCTACCTTGTGAAACTAATAACTGGCTTGTGAGATGTATGAGATAAATCCTGTCCAGAGTAGAGACATGTCATCTCTAGAAATGGAATTATTGGAACAAAAAGGAAACATACCTATAGTTTTGTTTAATATTGCAAAATTCCACTTCCTATCAACCATACCATTTTTCATTCCCAAAGTCAAATACATGCACGTGCCAATTTGTCCATAGCCTTTTCCATAGCTAACAGGCCGAGCTGTCAAGTTTTTGAATGTTTGCCAACATTATATATATGAGATGGTATTTCAGTGTAGTTTGAATTTTAATTTAACTTACTATAAGTGAAATTGAACATCCTTTTCAACATTGAAGGGCCATTAGTTCTATTTCTGTGAACTGTGTTGTCTTTGGTCTCTTTTTTATTGGGTTTCATGATGTATTTTCAAATTAGAGCCAGTGGGCTTCCTAGAAGATTGGATGTGGTGTGTGAAAAAGTAGATGAATATAGCCCTAAGGTCTTTGTAAAGATAGAACTGGTTTGGGGAAGGATGTACTTTCAACAGAGTTAGGTCATCAGGTCAAGGGAACTGAGATTTCAGTTTTGGCTGTTGCCGAAGTGATGCTGTTCATTAGACATTCAACTGAAAAAACAGGAATTTGGATATATGCATCTAGATATTGTAGAGAGGCCTGTGCCAGAGATGGAAGGGTAGGAGTCATTTAGATCGAGATGCTAGTGAGTGCCATCAGACTGATGAACTCATAGTGCCACTGTGTAAAAGAGAAAATAAAACAGGATTAAATTCTGAGTCTTTGCTATTAGGAGAGTTAGAGAGAAGAGGAAGCTCCAATGAAGAATCAGTGATAAGAGAAACACCAGCAGGAAGTGGTGCCCTGAAGCCAGATCAAGAAGATATATCAAAGAGAAATGAATAACTAAGGCTGGTCATAGATCAAGAACACGAGGATAGAGAATTTAGAGTTGACAAGTTGGAGCTTCCGTTCTCCCCAGACTTACATTGGGGCTTCAGTTTGGAGCCCTCTTTCTCCACCCCACAGTTTTGCTTGGCTGGCTCTTTGTCACAGTTAAAGTTTATTTGCACAAAAATAAAATAAAATATAAAATTAAATTAAATTAAATTTATTTTCACAGTTAAACTTTCTCTAGATTCCCAGACAAGCATATGACCATCCTCTGCTTTCTCTGCCTCCAGAATTCTGCTGAATAGAATTTATTAGTCTCTGTTAAAACTCTGTCTTTCTCTTAATATTAGAATAGAAGCTCCCTGAGGGCAGGAGCCATATGTATCTTTTTTTTTTTTCCCAACTGAATAACAACGTGCATTTGTAGTTAAGAAAGTACTCAACAAATATTTGTTGAATAAGTGCCATTTTATCTATGTGTCCTTTCCTATACCATCAGCACATTAAAAATATTTAAGTACCCTCTCTTATTTGTATTCATTTAGTAATTTTAAAACCTATTTTATAAGTAAAAATCATACATACCTGATGTTTTAATGATGGTGATATGATACCATTTTGGGGTGAGTTGTCAATGGGATTTTTGGTAACTATACAACACAGATGGAAAATGATGATTTAAAAATTAAAAACAGGTGTCAGGAAATGAGTAAATCTCTTGTGCACAGCTCATTTTGAATATTAGTAAGCATCTTTCTAAGAAAAGTCCAGTAAAATTTCTCTGCAGAAAAAAATAAAGAATTGCTCCATAGTCTAAAAGAACTTTTTTTTTTTTTAAAGATTTTATTTATTTGAGCAAGAGTGAGAGCAAGAGCGAGTGAGTGAGTGAGAGAGAAGGCGACTGAGAGAATGAGTGGGGGGGAGCAGCAGAAGGAGAAGTAGAGTCCCCAAGGAGCAGGGATTCCAGCTTGGAACTCTATTCCAGGGCACTGGGAACATGACCTGAGCTGAAGGCATACGGCTTAACCAACTGAGCACATAGGTGCCCCTAAAAGAACTATTAATGAAAGGTAAAACACACAGACTTTGAAAATCAAACTTGTTGTTTGACTTAAGCATTGCACTATTTGTAAACAGGATAAAAACGGCACCATGGTCTTCCAAGTAGTAGAATCTGGCCACTTAAGGGGTTATAACATATTAATTTTTAATTAAAAAAATCACATAATCTGAAAATTACTAACTGTGACTGTTGGTAGAGTCATGTTTGAGGGCGTGCTAGGGGGGATAGAGATGGTGAAATGTATGAAAGCAGGAGTTATCATGTGGGAAACTGCATGAAGGTTCAGAGAAAGGATATATTAGTACTGAGTGGTGTGGGAAGAAGTATGAATTCTATAAATTAGTTTTTTAAGATGGATGGGGCTGGCCTCAGTAATGAGTGACCTGCACAATTACACAGGGCCCCTCACTTAGAAGGTCCCCATGCTTGGTTTAATGTTCTGCTGTTGCCACCTTGAAATTCTCAATAAACTTGAACACAGGGCCCTGCATTTTCATTTTGCCCTGTGCTTCACAAATTATGTGGCCAATCTTGAAGACATATCATTGTGGGAGAGATCACTGTAGGAAACTTGAGAAAATAACACAAGCATAAGAGTATTAGGGGTCTGAGTTCAATTTTAAGCAAGAGTGTTTTTCAAAAGAAAAGGAATTGGGTTAGGCATGAACTTGAACAGAACAATATATCTCATTTCTCTTCATTCTCTTCTGTCACCTGTCCTTCTAGGTGTTAACTCATTAGTTCTAAAAAAACCTGCTATTTGTGAAGCTGCAATTTATAACATCTCCATATATCTATCTGTATGTCCTTTAATTACTGGGTTCTGATTTGCACAGCTTGATCAATGCTGCAATGCTAATGTCTTCAGGACTGAGGATTCATTTCATCATGAGTTAGTCATGCAAATGGAATAAAAAAACAGAGGAAGAGAAAGGGAGAGGGAAAACAGGAACAAAACCCCAGTAACCTGTATTGATTGCTTGCTCTTTTTTCATATCCTAGTCAGGCAGCCTTGTGACTTCCTTGGCTCTCCAAGGCAATGCCTTTGATATCTTCAACCAGGCTTCCAAGTGTTCATTAGTAAAAGTGCACAGTCAGAATTACCATTGTGTGGCTACTATCCACAGTCAAGACATGTTTTAATACTATTTATCTTGAGCATAAATGTGGGACAGTGAAGAACTGAGTGAATAGAGCATACTATTCTTACATGGAGTATGATCGATATTGTTGATTTTAATAAGAAATGACCAGTGTGGTGATGACAGAATCATTGTTCAGTAGTGGCTCATTTAAAAATGTAAATGATTTTAAATAGTTAGCATTAACTTCAGATAAATATTATCAATAATAGTAGCACAATAAACCATACATTCAGATAATCATTCATACAGTTGTCATAAAACAAACCTAACCAGTTTCTTGTTAAAAAAAAATCATGTATAATGCACCCCTATGTTTATAGCGGCATTATCAACAATAGTCAAATTATGGAAAGAACCCAAATGTTCATTGACTTATGAATGGCTAAAAAATGTGATGTGTATATATGTATATGTGTGTGTGATGGAATATTACTCAGCCAGAAGAAAAGGAATGAAATCTTGCCATTTGCAATGATGTGGATGGAGCTAGAGAATATTACGCTAAGTAAAACAATAAGTTGGAGAAAGACAAATACCATATGATTTCACTCGTATGTGGAATTTAAGAAACAAAGCTGATGAACATGGCAGGGGCAGAAAAAGAGAGAGGCAAACCATAAAAGAGACTCTTAATTACAGAAAACTGAGGATTTCTGGCAGGGAGGTGGATGGAGGGATGGGATAAGTGGGTGATGGATATTAAGGAGGGCGGGCACTTGTTGTCATGAGCCCTGGGTGCTGTATATAAGCAATGAATCACTAAATTCTACACCTGAAACTAAAGCCACAAAAAGACAAGGAACAGTGTTCAATGCATATTATTAATGAAGGGAACCAGTTTGAAAGTGCAACATATTATAAATGATTCTGACTATATGAAAAAAGATAAAATTCTGGTGGAAGAAAAATGATCAGTGGTCACCAAGGTTCAGGAAGGAGAAGGCAGGTGGGGGGGGGGGATGAATGGGTAGAGTAAAGGGGATTTTCAGTGCAGTAAAACTATTCTCTAAGATACTGTAATTGTGGATATGTGACATTCTGTATTTGGCAAACCCATAAAGTGGATGACAGCAAGAATGAACCTTAATATAAACTATAGACTTTAGTTAACGATAATATATTTGTATTAGTTCGTTAATTGTAAGAAATGTGCCACACTAATGCAGAGTGTTAATAGTAGGGAAAAGTGTTCAGGGGGTTGAGAAGGAGAGGGGGTTTATATGGGAACTCTCTGTACTTCCTACTTAATTTTTCTATAAACCTATAACTTCTCTATATGAGAAGGCTTTTTTCAGTAAAGAAATAATCATGGCAACCTTCTAAGAAAGGATATTTCTTCAGGTTGATCATTTAGACTAAGCATCATGATTTTTAGTGGATGTATTATTACATTTAAATAAGGATATATATACTTATAGGAATGGAAAATATAGGGGCATCTGGGTGGCTCAGTCCTTAAGCTTCTGCCTCAGGTCATGATCCCAATGTCCTGGGATTGCATCCCGCAGCAGGCTCCCTGCTTCTTCCTCTCCAGCTCCCCTGCCATGTTCCCTGTATCTCTGTTTCTTCTGTCAAATTAGTAAATAAAATCTTTTTTAAAAAAAAGGAATTGAAAATATGTGAAGAAAGATGTATTTCAGACATTATTTCAGAAAATGGAGTCTTGACCCTCGACTGATAGCTTACTGATATTTTACATTAGGTTCAGTTGTTTCACTGAACTTTACTTTCCAGATGCACAAGAAGGTAAGTAGTGATGCAGAGGGTTTTCCCAGGCTTCAGAAGAGGTCTCATGGAGAATTTGGCCAGTTTAGGGATTTGCTTTTCAGGCCGAGAAAAAATGAAGTGGTGACAATGGCTCCTCTGAGCAGAAGGTGTAAATGCACATAACACCTTTATCATTTAGAAAAGGAAATAATCATTTAGAGTTTGAAACATCGAAGTCTTTATGCCAGCTGATTGTCTTCTTTTTTTTTGTAATGATAATTTATTTTATTTTTTCAGTGTTCCAAGATTCATTGTTTATGCCCTACATCCAGTGCTCCATGCAGTACGTGCCCTCAGTACCCACCACCAGGCTCTTTTTAAGGTAGACCTACAGAAAACTAGATCATTACCAGAAGGTTTCTTGAAGGGTATCAGCTTAATCCAACCAGAGAGAATTCCGCAGAGAGAAAGTTTAATGATGTCAAGAAAGAGTGCCCTAACTCCTCTGCCTCACATTGGGAATAGCCTTTCCATGGGACTCAAGACCCTTTAGCAGAGTGAGGCTCTCCATTATTGTACTGGACATGTCCATGTTTGCTTAGCAGTCATCTTTCCCCCACATTTCCATAGATCTTCAAACCTCCTTTTGAATGATATATTAATTTCTTAGGTTGGTGACCATATCTTCAACCAGAGAGGAGTGTCACTAAGAGAACTTAAACTCCCCCAAAGCCTCTCTAAGGGTGCTTTTATGTGCCAGGGCTCTAACAATCTCTATGCTGACTACTATTTGACTACTTGGTTTCAAACTTGGCTCCACTACTCTACCATTGACCTCTCCTATCTATTTGACTTTAAGCAATTTGTTTACCCGCCTTAAACCTTACTTTGCTTACCATTACTGATGGTGGTAATAATACAATTTAAGGGGCGCCTGGGTGGCTCAGTTGGTTGAGCGACTGCCTTCGGCTCAGGTCATGATCCCGGAGACCCGGGACTGAGCCCCACATCAGGCTCCCTGCTCCGTGGGAAGCCTGCTTCTCCCTCTCTCACTCCCCCTGCTTGTGTTCTCTCTCTTGCTGTGTTTCTCTCTGTCAAATAAATAAATAAAATCTTAAAAAATATAATACTATTTAAAATGAGTGATATTATGCAAATAGAGCAGACAGCTCAGTTTCTGATGTCAGTTAAAGACTTAATAAGTACTATCTGTTTTTATTCCTATAGAACAAACTTATTTCCAAATTTTTGGTCATGTGTTACCTTTGTCTTCAAGTAATGGATCAAATATATGACTATACTCCTTGCAGGACAAAGGGTCATTCTTTGTTTCTCAGGAATCAGCATTTAGCCTTTGGGGTTCCAGGACTCTCCCTAGAAGTCCCTCTTGTTTACAGTAAATTATGTTGGGTCACATGTTACCAAATAAGAATCAAGTAATACGGGGTGCCTGGGTGGCTCAGTTGGTTAAGCGACTGCCTTCAGCTCAGGTCATGGTTCCGGAGACCCGGGATCGAGTCCCACATCGGGCTCCCTGCTCCGCAGGAAGCCTGCTTCTCCCTCTCTCACTCCCCCTGCTTGTGTTCCCTCTCTGGCTGTGTTTCTTTCTGTCAAATAAATAAAATCATTAAAAAAAAAAAAAAGAATCAAGTAATACACCAAAGTGTATTACTGTGGCCCCTGCCCACAGTAAGTAAATGCACAACTTTGGCCCCATGCTACAGAAGTAAGATGGGCAAGATGAGCTAGTCCAAAAGAACTTGGATATGGGAGGATGAGTATGAGAACAAAACTGGTGGAAAGTACAAGTGAGTATAGATCAGCATGAAGCTTTAGATCAAACCATGCCTGAGTGTTGGGCTTTCCGCTTAGATAAACCAACACTGTTTCTTTTCTTAAACTTGGTTTGAATTTTTTCTTGCTTGCAAACCAAAACTTCTTAGCAGATGTAGCAGGGGGCGTTTTTAAGACTTATAAGAAAATACATAACAACACTTAGTAAACTGATGAAAATGGAACAAAATATGTAATAATGCAACACTTTTTCTATGCATTTTTGTGCTATCATTATTTTAAAGGATAATCCTTGCCATGAGAATATTGCAAATTAAGCAAGGAGGAAGAGATATAATGTTATTGTCTCTTACGAAGCAACTGTAGTGCTACTGTTTTTCTTCCTTGTCAGGAGACCACAGAGCTAAAAACTAAGCTAAGGAGTCTCTTGTGTATTCACGTCCAACTCAGCTCTAAGAAAGTAGTCCCCTGAATGTGGGAAGAGGTGAAGAGACTAGACCGCATGCAGCAAAATTCCTGTCACAGAGCATTGTAGCTCTGCCTCCTGGTACCTTGGTCTACTTATGGATTTCACATCCCTTGAGAAAGCAAGTAGATGGATCCTATGTACTTGACAGGGAATGAAACCCACTCTTTTTTTTTTTTTTTTTTTAAGATTTTATTTATTTATTTGACAGAGAGGTCACAAGTAGGCAGAGAGGCAGGCAGAAAGAGAGGAGGAAGCAGGCTCCCTGCTGAGCAGAATGCCCAGCCCTGGATCCCAGGACCCTGAGATCATGACCTGAGCCAAAAGCAGAGGCTTTAATCCACTGAGCCACGCAGGCGCCCTGAAATCCACTCTTGAGCAAGAGCTCCACTGATTATGTAAAATTACTTCTTACCTTATGTTTCCCACATGATTTGATTCCAATTCCTATGGGAAAGGGAGAATATGTGCGTATTTCAATTAATAAGCCTCAACCAATACCTCTTTGGTATGATGACTTACCAGAGTTATTTGTGGTTTGACTAAATCTGTCTGGAGATTTTAAATAATCACTAATAACATTTGTGATTATTTTAAATATAAAGCAAAATGGTGGAAAATATATATGATATTTCTAAATATGCTTCTAGTTTCTTAAAAATGATTTTTTCTATTACTAAATGTAAAACTTTTTAAAATTTTGAAGACTTTTTTATTCTATAGTATTATCTTCATTTGTTTGTCTATAAAGAAGAAATGTTTAGAGAAGCCATTGTGAATCTGAGTAATGGAATTCCATGGCTCATTTTCATTCACCAGTATCAATGCTCTGTTTATAATTTTTGGGTCAGGACAATGGTTTTAACCTAACAGCCTTTCTTTAAAAGACTTATTGAATTATATTTCATGTATATTTGAATATATACATATATATTTGTTATAACATTTATGTTATGCAAGTATATATGTATTATATATATTATATATTATATGATATATTTGTTTAATAACATAACATGTAACATATATGTTATACAAGTATATAAAAATAACATAACATATATGTTATACAAGTATGTATGTATTGTATATATATTATATTTGAGTTTAATAAATATATTTAATATACATATATAAGTATATATATCCAACTTTTCATTTCTATCAATAATTTTATATGTGTGTGTGTGTGTGTGTGTGTGTGTGTGTGTGTACATAATCAACCCCAGTTAAATAAGCTATTCTGTTCTAGTTTTACTCCTATAAAATATTTTCCACTTAAAAAATACTTGTTTGAATTTAAAATTTACTATGAAACATTAGCATACTTAAGTAAAAAAGCCTCAAAGGGTGGTCAAACCAGGAGTCCATAAAAGAGTAGTCAATGGTAAAAATTTTCCTGGAAACTGCTGAGGTAGAATAAGCGGCAGGGCTGACAGAAGAATGTTTGCACCAAAGACCTCTATCTCTCTGTTTTTCTGGTCCTTTTCATTCCTCTTTGGTCCTTGCCATCAAGATCCCCGTGCTGAAACTGGTCTTTGGTAAGCAGCTAGTAGGCCTTCTTGCTTGCTGTAGCCTTAAACTTCTCTTTTTCCTGTTAAAACCTAATTATCCTTGTATCCGTCTCTAAGAACCTTACAAGAAAACCTATGTGATAACATCTCCAATTAATTAGCTTGTATAATTATGTTAATAGCTTAGGATTTTGTTTGTTTTTTTTCTTATTTTGAAAATTGTCTGTTGAGAGTATTTGTTTTTCAAAGGAAGACTCCTGGAGACTTGGAGACAATACCATAGATTAAATCATGGCTGGTAAGAATTTATGAGGCCTGGGAGAGAGATATATTATGAAAGCTTATGGGGAAGGAATCTTTTATAACATTTCTCAAACTCTCCCAGATAGAGAGCCCCTTCTCTGTTCACACATAAGATAGATCCTAATTCAAAACCACTAAACCTTTCTGTTGGTGTTACTCACATCATGAAGTCTCCATAATGTGAAAAAAGAAAAAAAAATAAAAGTAGGAAATAGAATGTGAAGGGATGAGTAATATTTCTGTCTTTCACAGGAATTCATGGCTCAGATACAGGGTCACTGAGATTTCAAACCTGGCACATTAGTAACAGCACAAGACAAACGAAATACAAAATGGACATGACAAATCTGATTTATTCCAGGCAGAGATTTACCAACTGAGAGATAGCTATTGTGATATGAAATTATAAATGCTACCATCACCTGCTGGAAAAGATAAACAGTCTCTTATTCACTTTGATTTTTCTATGTCTAAATTTAAATGGGAAAAATTCTTTCCACTTATGTGCATTTAAAGGTTAAATCCTATGACCAAGGTGAAAATAAGCACCCAAGAAATGGAGTTTGATTTAAGTAGTGCTGCTAAACCTCCTCCTTGTCATTCCAATAGAAGTGATTCATTGCTCGGTTGTGAGTCAAGACATTTGATCATTATCAGATTATTTATTTTTTGATTAAACTCTTTTCTGCCTTATGCAGGACCAAGCTCATTTAAATGAGGTTAAGGTCTTAGCTGGTTCCTTTATGTGTTAAACAATTTGCCTCTTTCAGAAACTTTCTTTCCATCAGGTGCTTGCACTTGGAGAAATTTTTGTATGTTCCCTAAGGAGGGGTTTGCCAAAAAGGTTAGTGGAAGAATCAGTAGTGAAATTTTTTTCAAATATTTAGTAGGCCTCTAAGGTATTAGAGTTCTCTGTGGATCTATTTAACTGCTATTTTCAATTTTGGGTGACTAATTTTCTTCATCAAAATCATTCCAAAAATGGAATCTTTGCTGGCCTATGCAAAATATGCTTAACTTTCATTGTTGACATTTTCATTGATGGAATAATCAGTGTAATTATTAGGATTATCCTGGGTATGGCTAAATGGACTCAAAGTTAATGAGCAGGATTTTCTTCAAAAGTTCAAAACTTTTTAAAAGAATTTGTCCTATAAAATTCTCATTGTGGCCCCTCACAGTTAATCAATAATGTTCTTAAAACTGTACAGCTAAGTAAATAAATAAATAAATAGATAAATAAATAAATAAATAAATATTTTGACCTGGACCTTTATAAAATAATCAGCAATTAGAACTTTAATCAAGATGTTTCAGGCATGAAATATGTTAAATATGCATACTAGACATTAAGGTACACATAGTCCTTTTCTGACACAAAATTAAATGGGGTTAGTGAAGCATATGGATTAGCTATTATTTTTATGGTCAAATTAATAAGAACCAAAAAGAAGTGAATTTAAAAGCAAAGTATAATTTATTGGCTAATCCAGGCCAGGAAACGTTACCAACCAACCCAAGAAAAAATGCAGGTGTGCTGTTTGCTGCCAATACACCTCAAACCAGGAAACCCATGCCTTTGGTATCCTCTTGGCCTTTTAGTAACACAGAGAGATATTTATTAAAAGTGCATGGGTTCCTAGGGAAGCTGAAAAAATGGAACCTTGGCTGAATATCCAGGCATATCTTCCAAAGGCACAATATAGAACTAAACCACCAATAGCACTGTGCCTCTGTTTTTACTGAGAAGTTCCCAACAAAACTGGAGGTCATCAGTAGAGCTGTTGACTCCAGAACCTTCTGCCTCTGCTCTATTTCCTACTCATAAAACCTATGTCTTATACCATGACTCTTCCACCAAAAATTCAATTTTGAAACCATGTCTCATTAAAACACACTTTATTAGCAGAGTCCAAAACCTACTTAGAACACTAGCTGAAAGGAAGTCTGCAAAGGTAGTTTTAGCCAGTTAGCTTCAGTAGTATAAGAAGGCATTCCAGAAGGAGGTTGAAATGGATAAATGATATTGAGTAAAATCCATAGTACACACCATAATCATGAAATATGCCTAGGATGTCTTAGGTTTATAGTTTAAAGATTCAATTATTAGAAAGAGATTTATTCAGTCCTCTTGGAAGTTTTAAAATTCCCAGGGAAGAGCCTTAGAATTTACTTTTTCTTCCACTGATATGAGCTCTAGACTAACTCTGGTCAGTGAAAAGTGTCACCTGTTTAAAATACTCATTCTTATGGTGACTATGCTGATAGGAACCATAGTTTCTGGGAAAGGAGTGCTGGACCAATATTCTTACATGTATTTATTGAATGTTCATCTGTGTATATGTATGTATGAATTTATCACTTATATCTGTATATTAACATGAATATATATTCAGGTGTCTAAATTCAGATTTACTATAGTGAATAGTAAATGCTAAAGTGTTTACAAAATTTTGTTTTGTACAAAATTTGTTACAAAACATTTGAAGATCAGAGATGATACACAAGTTACAAAAATTTGAAGATCAGAGATGATACACAAGTTACAAAAGAATATTTTCTGCTGCTGAGCCTTCAAGTTAAACATTTCTCGAACAACGGTCAGAATAGCAAAAGTACAATTTGGGGATCATAACTGACTCTTTCTAGAGGTGGAGGAGAAGGGAGAAAATTTGAAAAGAAAAATTTGAAGCCAGATTTTACTAGCCCTTGAACTACTGGAAAACTTGATGATGCTTTCTAAGTAATGTATTATTCCTGAAGGCATTAAACAGTATTTGTAAAGGTTAATTTAGTGGTGGTATAAAAGATAAGTTTTTTTGGGAAAAACAGATGCAGAAAGACTAGAAAGGAGAATAACACAAATATTTATTTTAGGTATGAGTTGATGCAACTGAACTAGGATTATGGAAGGAATGATGAAAACATTGGAAAGGAATAATGAAAACATGGAAGGAATAATGAAAACAAAAACTTCAAAACATTGTATATATGTTTTGAGGTTTTTGTGTTCTTTTACCTCAAGACGTTTTATACATTTCTGAAATAATGTGAGTAAGAAATATTATAAATTTAAAATTTGTTTGACAAAAATTACAATTTGCTTCATCTTTTTCATTATTCCTTCCATAATCCTAGTTCAGTTGCATCAACTCATTGAGTGAAATAAGCCAAGAAGAGAAAGTCAAGTATCACATGGTTTCACTTACTTGCGGTGCATGAGGGGTAACCTGGAGGACAGTGGGAGAAGGAAAGTAAATGGGAACTAGGGTAATCTAGGGAAGGAAATGAAACAACAGAGACTTTGGACACAGAAACAAACTGAGGGACTTGGAGGGAGGCAGGTGGAGGGATGGGAGAGCCTGGTGGTGGGTACTGGGGACACCTAAAGCGTGGAGCACTGGGTGTGGGGAATGGGGAATGAATCTTGGAACACTGGAAAAAAAAATTTTAGTAACAATAAAAATAAAAAAATAAAAAACCTCAAAACAAAACTTATTTTTAATGCAACAATGTTCTATATTGCTACATATACTTAATAAAATGGTGTATTTAAGTTTGGGAAGCCATGGAGAGTTAGAAAAACCTAATTTTCCAAAGCTAAATCATACAAATTAAATTACTGAACAGGAACTGACAGAGCTTCCAATTAGGGAAAAGGGAAAGCAGAGTCCCTAGAAATGGGTTAGATAATCAGTATTCTAATTTTCCATTTCCAAGGAAAGCAGGCTTAGAAGATGCATGAACTGTCATAATTTGTGACTGACTTTGCCTGGCATCAGAGGGAAGACTTGAAAGGATAACATTTCCTAAGGGAAAAAAGGGTAATTAGATAAAGAAGACATGGAAGTAAATCGCAGTGTTCTAAAAATCTTGGCAATTACTCCCATTACTTGCTTTTTCATTTCTGCATAAGGAGACCTGTGTTAAGATGGCTTTATCCTCAAATAAATCCTAAATATATTTCCCCCTTCCCTTTCTCTGCATATTCACCATTCACATGGTTGTGTGTGTTATAGGGAGTGCTTGGTATGCAAAAAACCAGAGATGGTAGACAGAGAAATTATTCTTCTTTCTTGCTTGGCTACCTTAAATTTACTTTCCTGATTACAGGAATTAAAATTCAAGATGATTTTTAACAGTCATTTTAATTGTGTTTTACCACTCTTGCCTTTTAAACTAGAGTATCAGGCTGAAATAAGAGGATTTATAACAGCCATGTTTCTCTGCTTTCTTAGAAGGATACACATGAACAATCAATACACAGTAATGAAATGGAACACTTGAGTTGTGGATATTTCAGATTCAAATTTCACTGGGAGCAAAAACAAGGAAGGTTTCCTATCCATGCATGTCTATAAAATAGACGTAGTGGTATATTATATAGAAATCTTTCTAAATTTCCATGGGCCAAGACTTTGGTTTGTTCACAAGTAATTGCTCTTCAAGTTAATTCTATAGCTCTGTATCTGTGTCATTCACTTGACCTTCATTGAAAGTATGCCTTATTCTGAGTTGGATTATTTCAAGTTTATAACTCTAAGTTCTTACAATTTTACCTTAATATCCATGATCTTTAGAAGAGTATATGGAAAAGTTACATGCCTTTCTTTTCAATATTACTCCTATAGAAAAGATGTCAGAATGATTTTCAATATAAGAAATGATTCAACTTTAAGTGAAATGTTAACTAGTGCCTATGAAAAGGCAGTCCTGTATGCCCATGATTTGCTACTTTATGGGATATATTGATGACAGATTGCCCTTTATTTATATTAGAATGCTGCTCTTTTTTTCCCCAAAATAATAAATTTTAAATTTTAATCATGGCCTCCAGTAGTAAATGTAATTCAGCATTTATTCTTTTATTTCTTTAGCTTAGTTCAGAATATAAATTAGTGGAAGCCTAAAGCCTCTATTTCAATTGGCCTTGCTTATTCTCAGCACAACCTTGAAATAAATTTATTGCTTTTCATTTATATTTAAGGTCAGATGAAAGATAAGTTAGGATCTATTGCACTTGTTGTAACTACCAATAAAATATTTCACCACAGTCTGGAGAATACCTAGTACCTAACCAGAAACAGTGTGAAACAGTCTTTTTCAGAGGTTACTGTTTTGCACTATATATATATCCATATCAGAAAATAACGTATCTGCGCAGCTGAAGTATATATGACAGAAGATAATAGAATGATATTACTATTCAGAAATTCCTTTAGCTGAGCTGCTTGGTAAATTGGGGAGCTGAAGCTTGGTAAATTGGGGAGCTGAAGCATTAAATGAATATGTTAAAAGTAAAAATGCTTTCACTAATAAAAACTCCAGTACTTTTCTTTTCATCTACATCTAAAAATATTTTTAGACCCAAATTGTCTAACGTGAGTGAAGCAAAGTCAGTAGCTAAATACTTCCTACTTGTTACTTTCTTAATATTACTTCTGTAACACATTGATCAATTAATATATAAATCCAATTAATTGTCTTGAAAAAATTGTTAGAAAATTTCTAACCTTTGATATATTTTACATACTTATATGCAAAATTTCACAAATTTTAATTGTACAGTTTGATATTTTTAAAAAATTTTATTTATTTATTTGACACACAGAGAGATCACAAATAGGCAGAGAGGCAGGCATAAAAAGAGGGGGAAGCAGGTTTCCCGCTGAACAGAGAGCCTGATGTGGGACTCAATCCCAGGACCCTGAGATCATGAGCTGAGCCGAAGGCAGAGGCTTAACCTTCTGAGCCACCCAGGTGCCCCTCATTGATACGTTTTAACAACTATATACAGTACTATAACTCCCACCATAATCATGATATAGAATGTTTTCATTGTCACAAAAAAACCCTTATGTTTGTTTGTATTAATTACTCCCATAATTCCCTACCCTTAGCAGCCACTTACCTGTTTCCTAGCTCTCAAGTTTTAGAGTTTGCATTTCTACAGTGTCATATATAAGTAGAATCATATATATGTAGGCTTGTGTTCTTGGCCTTTGAGGTTTATTCATGTTGTATATGTCATCAATTTGTTCTTTTTTGTTTTTCTGAGAGTTACTCCATTGTTGGATGTACATTTTCATTTCAGATTTGAATAGAGGTGGTGATTCTTACCTTGTTCCCGATCTTAGTATAGAGTCTGCTATTGGTTTTTAGATGTCCTTATTTGGTTGAGGAAATTCCTCTCTACTTTTTGTGTACCTGTGTTTTCTTCATGAATGGATATAAAATTTTGACGTTTTCCTATATCTTTTGAAATGATCATGAGCATTTTCTTCTTTGTTCTTTTGATCTGGTGAATTGCATTCATTCCTGGATTAAATCTTACTTGCTTATGATTTCTTATTATTTTTGATATTGCTATATATATTTGCTAAAATATTATTATATAATTTTCAGATCTATGCTCATGAGGTATATTTGTAATTTTCTTTTCTTGTAATGTCTTAGGGTCTTGTTATCAGAGTAATGCTATCCTCCAGGTTTTATATGGGAGGAAAATAGCTATTCTTTGAACTTTCTAGGTTCTGTTTTTATTTTAATATTGAGCATAGGTAGAGTACCAAGAAGTGAATTTCTCTTCTAGATTCTGAAAGAATTTTCAGAAAATTGGTATTATTCCCAGTCCTGTAGGAAGGTTTTTAACTATAAATTCAATGTCTTGAGTGAGCTTTTATAGTTTATGCTTACAAAAAATCTGTTCATTTTATCTGAAGTTATCATATCCATTGATATAAAATTCATATACTCTCTAGTTATCCTTTCAATATCTGAGGGATTTGTCCTTTTTCATTCTAATATTGGTAATTTGTATCTTTTCAAATCTTTTCACTTTTTTCCATATCAGTCAGGTAATTGATTTGTCCATTTTGTTGTTTTTTTTAAAAGAACCAGCTTTTAGTTTTATTGATTTTCCCTTGTCCTTACCATTTTCTATTTCATTGATTTCTGTTGTTATGCTAACTGTTTTTTCCTTCTTCTTACTGGGTTAGTTTGCTCTTTTGCCCAGGTTTAATTTACCTTTTTGTCTTAAGTTTTAAAGTTGGAATCTTAAATCATTCACTAAGTCCTTTGATGTGTTCTAGCACAGGCAGTCCCTGAGTTCCAATTTTTCCACTTTATGATAGTGTGAAAGTAGTACACATTTAGTAGAAACCATACTTCAGATTTTGAATTTTGCTATTTTTTTTTCCTGGCTTGGTGATATGTGGTACCGTACTCCCTGGTGATGCTCAGCGGTGGCAGTAAGCTGCAGCTCCCAGGCTCCCATGTGAACACAAGGGTAAGCAACTGGTACACTTAAACCATTCTGTACCTATACAACCATTCTATTTTTCACTATCATTACAGTATTCAATAAATTGCATAAGATATTCAACACTTTATTATAAAATAAACTTCATTAGATGATTTTGTCCAACTGTGGGCTAGTGTAAGTGTTGTGAGCATATTTAAGATATTTCAGGCTAAGCTATGATGTTCAGTGGGCTAGGTGTATTAAATGTATTTTGACCTAACAATATTGTCAATTTAGGATGGGTTTATTGGGATGTAATCCCATCGTAAGTCAAAGAAGGTCTATATAAATGCATTTCTCTCTGTGGACTGCTTTTACTGCACTCTACAAATTCTGATATTTTATATTTTAGTTTTTGTTCATTTAAAATATTTTATTATTTTCCTTTTGATTTCTGATTTGACCTATTATTTACTTAAAAATTATTAATTTTTACTTAAAATATTAATTTCCTCATATTTTGTAGATATTCCAAAAATCTTCTTGTTATTGAATTTTGATTTCACTTCATTATAGTCAGAGAATATATTTTGTATGATTTCAGTCTTCTTAAAAGTATTAAGTCTTGTTTTATGACTTAGAATATGGTCTATCTTGATGAATATTCTGTGTACATCTGAAAAGAATGTGTATTCTGTTCTTGTTGAATGGAGTGTTTCATAGATATCAGTGGGTCAAAGTGGTTGATAGTGCTATTTAAGTCTTTCATGTACTTACTGATTTTGTCTTCTTTTCTATCATTTACTAAGGAAGGGATACTAAAATTTCCAATTAAAATTCCCACACAAGTTGAGGCTTCACAATGGTAATGATAAGCAAGAGAACTGGTTCCTTTAAGATGTGAATGAGAATTCAACAGAAAGTTAACTGAAGAAAAGGAATCCTGGAGTAAAATACATATATATTAAAAATTAGCTGAAAAAATTACAAAATTTTACATGTTTTGTAACTACAGCTATCTTTAAATGATGCTTTTGTTCATAGTTAAGAATAAGAACAGATTAGAAAAAAAAGTGGAATTTGGGATATTTGTGCAAATTTTTTACTTTATTATTTTGTTAATGCTGCTTTAATGCACCATGTATGATAGAAAAAAAAGTTGGAAATTAGATTCAGTATATTGAGGTGATAAGTATCTTAATGTGATATATCTAGAATTTATTTACATAACTGAAACCAAAAATATTTTCTGTGAAATGAGAAGTAGGTCTGAAGAAGGAGGGACCTAGGAGATTTGGCAATTTAACATTATTGCAAATTGGTTAAGAGCCTCATAGTCATGCTGAGGGCATGGCAATGGGAATCATCAAAGAATTTCAGGGAGTGAATGGTGGGATAACCAATGGAATTTGTCAAGATCACTTTGTCAAGGAAGTAAAAGATTGATAGCAGAAAGAAGCAATTAAGCATTGAAGAATTCCTCTAATTTTACTGAAAGTCAATGAAAGCCTAAATAGGAGGGGCAACTTGGAGAAACTTGGGGAAATTTTTCTGAAGAAAATTCATTTGTAGGTGAATAATTAGAGAGGAGAGCTCCAATAAATTTAGGCTTGATGATACATTGCACTAGAAATCATGCTGGAAAATAAGAGAATTTTTATTAGGGGACAGGTAAATGCTTTGTCCACGTTTAAATACCTGAAGTTTGAGTTGCCTATGGAACTTCTAGGTAGAATTCAATAGAAAGCTAGAAATCAAGCTTTAAGATGTGGCACTAAATCCTGGAAATGGATTAAATTTTTTAGAAAGGGAGAAAAAGTATTAAGAATAGTCATCTGGGCAGTCACAATGAATGTTTAGGCAGAAGACACAAATCTGTAGCGAACTTGGCTATATCACAGTGTTTATTTTGTGAGCATGTTAACTGGCTCTAATGAGAAGCAGAAATTTACCTAATTCATCCCATGCTATTTCTGACCAAGATGAAACAAAATGAAAAAGCCCTAGGTTTACATTTCTGGAATCATTTCCATTTTGAAATGGTTTGGCTTATGTTTTGGGGAAAATCTAGAAGAGTTTTTTTCCATTTCTAATCATAGGACATAATATAATACAGTTTTCTGTAAATTAAATCTGTTTATCTTGATCTGATAAATCCTCTTCCTTTCCCCCTCCCCCTCAAAAATAATTTTACAACAAGTTAGGTATGAACCTGAGAGTTTGCTTCTTTGGGCAGTTGAACAATCTAATTGGATAAGCATCATTAAGTTTGAGAATTCATAATTATTGTGGTTTTCTGCTGAGTGACTTTTTTTTTTCAAAGCCTGTTAGAGAACCCAAACTCATTCTCATATCTGCCTGATCTCCATTACCACATCAGCACAGATAAGCCATTGTTGAAAATGCTGGAGTCAAGAGCACATTGATCTTTCATAGTAGAAGCAATTTCCTGTTTTCAAAAAGTTGTAATGAGATTTAAAAAATACAAACAATCTAATATAGCTACAGTAGAGATTACGGAGTTGGATAAACGCAGACAAACTGATGTTTAAACTGTTATAACCTTCTCTAACATTCTATTGTTAATTTGACAGCAGGATTCTCGACTCAAAAAGTGGAGAGGATCTGAGATAAATATACATGTTGCCTAAAATATATGTCCCAAAGCTGAAATATATACATAATTTTATAGTCACTTAAAAAGGGGAGACCCTGTCTTTTGTTTCTTCTTAACTATTTTAGAGAGTAATTTTTATTTCAAAATATGACAAAAATTACTTCTATGGAACTAATTTTCCAGTACTACCATTTGTACTTTGAGAATACTCAGGACCAGTTTTTACCTCCAGAAAGAAGACAAATTATGTTATTTAATTATTGAAAGACTTCTGGTGTATTAAAACTATAAGACAATTTTTAGAATTTCAACTTTGAAGATTTTCTTTTAAATATACAGCAATGTTACCACCCTCTACCAGTAGTAACACAGCTATATAATCATGTCAGAGATTGTTGAAATTCACCATCCATACTTCAAGTTATCACATGCCTTTCAATTAATCATGAAAGAAAATGAGGAAGCATGTGCCTATTAGGTGCATGCAATATTTAGCTACCCCAGCTCACCATCCCCTATACCATCTGTTTTATTTTATTTCCAGTAAGGTTATCACACTTGCTGAGGCCTTTGTCACTTAACCACCAGGCTAATGAAATTGTTTCCTTAAGGGTCTCCCCTTTTCCTTCCAAGCTGTTCACTCCACCTGACTCACCTCTGTCAGATTAATATTTCCCAAAAGGCCCTCTGTGATCATTTAATCAGGACAAGATGGTCTGCCTTTCATGAGCTTTGTATGAGATAAGAGACTAAATCGGTCTAGGACTAAAACAGTAAACGCATGATGATTGATAGTCAAAGAGAAGAATGTTTTCTTGGTGGCTTTTGAGTTTGCATTCAAACTTACCGAATTCTTCCCCCCAAAATTAAAATAATAATAATAAATAAATTCTAATTTATTTAACACCATGTCCCAGGAAGCTTTTGTTACTTAAAGATACGAGTTAAACTTCATTTCTTAGCTCTTCTGCCGTCCCCATCTTCCTCCCCATTCACTAACAACATCCTTTCATCTCATCATCTGTTAACTCTAGGAGGTCTCCAAACAGCCCTTATCCTTCCAGTGCTCTGTCTCTTTGTTTATGGTGTTGTCACATATGTTCTGCTTCATAAGAGTTTGTGTATTTGATGAGCTAGCCAATAATGTCAGACTTAAATAGCAGATTTGCCATTTTGTGCCTTACTTATCATATCATCAGTTTCTACAGATTTACAAACTATAGCAAAATAGTTCTAAACGGAAAATCAGCAATGATCCCATGGAACTTCTGACCATACTTATTCCTTTGTTCAATAAATATTTAATGAAGGTAAATTACCTTTTATGATCTATAGAAGCTATACAATGCTAACAAGGATTAAGCTATTGCTTTGTCTAAGGCACAGGACTCAGCAATTAACATGCATCACATTATTTTCATTAATCCTTAAAAAACTCTCACAAGTGATTATTACCCTCATTGACAAGATGGGGCAACTCAGGTCCATAGAGACAGAAAAGCTTACCACTGCCGCGCAACTGGGAACTGGAAGACACGACCGAACACAAAGCACTACTGCCCTTCTCTTAGACATATCTCACTTTTTATTCATGATCTGAAGTAGCAAGCACTGCTTAAAGTAACTACAGGCCCTTGTGGACTCTGTGACTTGCCCAAGATTATTCGTTTAAAACACAGTTGAAATCAACTGAAAGATCTTTTGAGATCTATGTTCTTTCTTTTTAAAAATATTAACTATTCCATTATTGAATAAAAACCTATTGAATTATTCAATTATGTGGGTTTTTTTTTAATTTTATTTATTTAACAGAGAGAAATGCAGCCAGAGAGGGAATACAAGCAGAGGGAGTGAGAGAGGGAGAAGCAGGCTTCCTGCCAAGCAAGGAGCCCGATGTGGGGCTTTATTCCGGGTCTCCGGGATCATGACCTGAGCCAAAGGCAGTTGCTTAACCAACTGAGCCACCCAGGCACCCCACAATTATGTGTTTTTTTAATGACCCCTTCCTGTCACAATAATATCCTTTGTCAGTTAGTGATTTTGAGTTTCCAGTGGTAGGTTTCAGCCAAACTAAACCAAATAATGCAATTTTGTGTGTGTTTAAAAACAATTCTCTCTTGCTTTTATGCCTTCACCTAATGTTCTAACTGCATAAAATTCCTACTGCAGTGAAGAAAAACTGTCAGTATACTAGCACTCCAGTAACTTTATAATGTAAATTGTGAAAATCTGTGTCCACTGCTTCATTTGTCCAAAGGAAGTAGCTTTGTTTGAGCTTTGTTATATATTTTTTTTAAGTTAAGGAAACGCAGAAAGCAATGATTTAGTGTGCAGCATGGGTTTGCCAACACTAGTTCAAATTAGACCTGCCAGCTAACCCCTATTTCTCACCTGTGAGTCGAGCAAGTAAATTATAAATGTTGACACAATATTTATATTATTATTTTTATAGCCCACAATTTACAACCCCTGGCTGTCCTTGAGAGGTTTCGTATATTTGTTACAGTCTCCTCTGGGGAGGATTCATTGAATGGCAACTCAAAATCTGTGCTCAGGGAAAATTCAGGCTCATTCTACTATATTCCATTTCCCAAGAAACATTACTATTCCTCATTGATTGTGTACAAAGGATTAATTATGCTGTCACTTGGTGTATTTACGTCCTTGGTGGTTGTATTGACTCGCTGACTTGAAAATGGTCAGCACACATCCTGCAGCGGGATGTATTTGTTCTGGAAGCTGTCCCCTGCTGCACACTGCTACCACACAGACACTGTGTATTTCAAAAGAACTGGTGGAACAGGCAAAGTCTTTATTAGCTGCTTATTTCTACATTTTAAAAAGATTTTATTTATTTATTTGACAGATAGAGAGATCACAAGTAGACAGGAGGCAGGCAGAGAGAAAGGAGGAAGCAGGCCCCCTGCCGAGCAGAGAGTCCCATGCAGGCCTCAATCTCAGGATCCTGAGATCATGACCTGAGCCGAAGGCAGAAGTTAACCCACTGAGCCACCCAGGCACCCTCTACATTTTTAAGAGAAAGTATATTCGCTAAATTAACCAATAGTAGTACATGGTGACAAAGAGCAAACATGTCTAGGCTTGATCCCCAACTTTACCAGTTCTGGCTCTGTCATTCTGGGTAGGCAGCTTACTTAAATATTTTGTGTTTGAATGTCCTCAACTTCATAAATGTGGTTAATAACCTCCACATCACAGAGTGAGGAGAGGAGTAATTGAGATAAAGCAAATCACCTAACAGAATATCTAGTCACTGACACTCAAAAATGTCATCACTTTGATGCCATTATTATTGCACATAGATGCTGTTATATGAGATCATAAATGCATAGTTTAGGGCAGTGATTGCAAGCTTCTCTTTCTTCTTTTTCTTTTTTTAATGATATATCTAGAAGCTTAATCTCTACTTATTTATTTATATGTTGTATTTGCTTCATTTCCTCAGACAACAGAAATAAATGACCACTGTTCAAAATATTCCTCCTTGGACATGTTTTCCTTTCTTCATACCTGATGTAAAGATTATGCTCAAATAATTGTGAGTTTTGTAACTGTCTAAAAGTAGGCCAGTGATTAACTTTGAAATATGATTTTTGCTTCCCATTCATATCATTTAAGTCAGTTTCTTTGGACATAACCAGCATCATCAAACAAATTTATCTCCCTCTCTATGATAGGGAAACACACACTGGGATTTCTAAGCAGTACAAAAATGCACTATATTTTACCACCTCAACTGTTAGTACTCTAAGTAGCATAATGCATACCATTTTATCATTTGCCTATAGTCCAGTAACAGCCTTGTTTTGCTTCTTCAGTTCTTGCCCTGAAGAAACTAGGTGCTCTTTTTTAAGCTATATAGAAACCACATCAGAATCCTATTCAAAACTGATCAGTTCTTGCATACTTGGGAGAAACCCAGGCTCCCCAGCACAACTTACATGGCTTTCCCTGAGTTGACCCCTGCCTTCTCTGACTCAGTCTCCTGTTTTTCTTCCTTGAACATTAGGTTCATCACCTTAATCTTTTTGCTTTTCAAAGGCACCAAGTTAATTCCTGACCCCGGTTTTTTGTACTTGTCCTTTCTATAGAGGCTTTTTCTCAGATCTTCAAATAGTCTCCAAAGTTATATCTCTGAGGTTTCTGCCAGTACACATCATCTCTATTGAAATGCCTTCCTTGACTGCCCTCCCTACAATAGCCCTTCTCTTTTATCACTCCTCTCCTCTTACTCTGTTTCTCTTTATAATACTTATCATTTTTTGAAATTTTAGTAATTTTTGTATATATTTATATATTTATGATCTGTCTCTCCTACTAGAATATAAGCTGTAGGAAAGCAAATATTTTTTTAAAGATTTTATTTATTTATTTGACGAGAGAAACACAGCCAGAGAGGGAACACAAGCAGCAGTAGTGAGAGAGGGAGAAGCAGGCTTCCCACCGAGCGGGGAGTCCAATGTGGGGCTCGATCCAAGGACTCCGGGATCATGACCTGAGCTGAAGGCAGAGGCTTAACGACTGAGCCACCCAGGCGCCCCAGAAACCAAATATTTTTACCATTTTGTTAATGGCTGTGTCCCTATAGCCCAGAGCCTAAAACAGTGACCGGCTGAGAGAAAGTAGGTTAGTATATGAATGAACTGAAAAAGACCCTATCATGTATTCACTCAAAAGTGAGGAACCTGAACATTTGTTATATCAAACACAGAAAGCAATATGTTTTGTTTTACAGTTAGCTTGCTTTTTTTATGAGATGCCATTGTCTCCATTTATTGTAATTTATTTAATCATGAAAATACCATTTAATGAATAAGTCTATTATTATAAAAATATGTTTTTTCATGAAATCCTTTAAAAATCTGCTGGATGGTAATTAATAGCTATGAATCATTTAAATCATTTCAGTATTTCCAAGGTTATATTATTCACCTATATAATACCAAAAATCTGACCTACTATTTCATTTAAAGTTAATGAGATTCCTCTCACTGAAACAGGATTTTTACTCTACCTGAGTTTTAAAAATACAATTGTAAGAATGTGAACTATTGTGACTATGATATCTTATTAGTGCGGTCTAATTTTAATTAGAACTTAGAGTTACGTGGGGTAAGAAAAATTAATTTGTGTCTGGTTCAGCACAGTTTGTAATGTTACAGATAATTAGCTCATCATATCTAGATATGAAGATTTTATATATGTGAACTTAAAATAGTTTGAGAACAAGCCAATAAAACAAAACAATTCATACTAAACTTTCAACCTTAAGCTATGGATATTAGAGGGATTACTCTCTACTGTCCTGCTTAATCCACCATCCTAAAATGTCCAACAATTTAGTATTCTTTCTAGAAGTTATTTTCCCCCAGCGTTGAGTTACCTTTATAATGTATTAATTACAGTACATTTCAATAAGAAACAATACAATCTCTAGCGAAACATTAATAGAAAGGCTCCTTTCATTAAAGATTTTGAATAATATACCCAATACTTTAGAAGAAGGTATGAATTTATCTGTGTATGAACAGAGTTTTATAGAAATAACAAAATTTTCAAATATAATTACAATCTACTTAAAAATAAGAACCACTTCTGGGGCACCTGAGTGGCTCAGTTGGTTAAGCAACTGCCTTCGGCTCAGGTCATGATCCTGGAGACCCAGGATCGAGCCCCACATTGGACTCCCCGCTTGGCGGGAAGCCTGCTTCTCCCTCTCTCACTCCCTCTGCTTGTGTTCCCTCTCTCGCTGTGTTTCTCTCTGTCAAATAAATAAATAAAATCTTAAAAAAAAAAAGAATAGATATTCACTAAAAACTTAAAAAAAAATAAGAACCACTTCCTTATAAAACCCTCAGTTTGTGAGATGGATTGAAGCACTGAGAGAGCACTGTCCATCTTACAGCCTTTTATTGATTATGCTATATATTCCCACATCCTAGAAAAGGTGTTAGAGGTAAAAGGCAAGCAATTTCTGGTAATACTCAATATTTACTAGGTGGGACACATACACTCTTTCACACATACCTAATTGCAACATGTCTCCCTAACTTTAGAAAGATAGGAGTCTTCCAGAATCTAATATGAATTATCCATCTTTTTTTCTCAACACGGTCTGTAGTTAGGGATCTACCATATAATTCAGCACTTAAAATATGAAATATCTTGTATAATGTTTTCAGATATATTTTTCTTTATTCTCAAACTACATAGTCCACATTTGAAAATGTAGAACCATTATTTTTTAGTAGCTAAAATTCTCCAAATGCCCAGCCTCATAAAGGGCTCATAGTAGATAACTAATCAAGCACACACACACAAATCATGATTACTTTCATTCTAGGTCTTAGTACAAATGAGTCACCATTTGTGTTAGAATATCAAAGACAATATTTTAAGTTACATAATCTTTGACCACCTATTTTATTTTTTTATTTTTTAATTTTCTTAAAGATTTTATTTATTTGACAGAGAGAAACACAGCCAGAGAGGGAACACAAGCAGGGGAGTGAGAGAGGGAGAAGCAGGCTTCCCACTGAGCAGGGAGCCAGATGTGGGACTCGATCCCGGGTCTCCGGGATCATGACCTAAGCCGAAGGGCAGTCACTTAACCAACTGAGCCACCCAGGCGCCCCATGACCACCTATTTTAAATCATCAATTTCCAAATTCCAAATCTTTCTTTAAAAAATACATTTCTCCATAGTATTTCTTAGCATTATCTTGTTTAGTTTATATTTTACTTATTCATTTTGCCTAATGAAAATCATCCCCTATAGAATATAAGCTCCATGGGGGTAGAAATTTTTGTCTAGTTGGTTCACTTGTTTTAATTCCAATGACTAAAAAATAGTGCCTGGATCAATAAATATTTGTGGAATGAATTAATGAAGGAATGAATAATTCCTATCTTTGTAGTAATGAGAATTTAATATGCTTTACATTATATAAGGATATACACACATACACCTAACCCCTTAAGTGAGCAAGTAAATAAACTTTTGTGATAAGATCATAATATGAACAAAATGTTTAGTACTGTTTGCAGATAAAATATTTCAATATTTTAGAAACCAGACTGGTCTTAAAATTCACATATATATACAATGTGGTAGTATTTTAATTATTTTTCTCTCCATCAAAATTAGCCTGTCTGTGCTTTGTGTGTTACAATTTATGTTTTATTAGAATTGAAGGAATGTGGTCATTTGCTTTATATTGATGGTCAATATCATGTCACAATTTTAGCTCTAACTGTGGTTATTAGTAATTATAATGGTCAGCACCATTAACACTGGAAATATGAAATACGTATCATGGCCAAGGGAGGTATTTCCTTTCTGAACTCTTCTCAACAATTCAGATAGCTCTATTAGGTACTTACCATATTTTGCTACTTAACACAGTCCTGGGAGGCAGTTGTTACTAGATGATGTCAATTAAATAAAACAGAGTAAGCAACTTTTATTAGCCTTCTATGGATTTATTTTTTCCAGTTTTATTGAGATGTAATTTACATACAACACCGCATTAAGTTTAAGATGCACAGTATAATTTAACTTACATTGTGAATTGATATTTCAATCAAAAGAAAAAACATGCAAATGCTAACTAAACTGTAGTCTCTTTTAGGTTACTATACTAAATTTTAGGAACACATCAGTAAGGATGACAAATAAAACACACACAAATATCCAGGTGCAAACTGTTATTCTTTCTTGACTCAAAATCTATGAGTTGTGATGTTTGATGGTTAGATGATGCTGTGTTAGACAAAGAGCATTTACTGAGTACTTACTATAGAGTGGGTACTATGAAAGGTGCTTTTTTTATGCATTGCAATCTCTGCTTTGGGGGTGAAGAACTGAGGTTTAGATGAAAAACTTGCTGAAGGTCACAGTTGGGCAGTGGAGCCAGGATCAGAATCAAGATGCGGCTCCATTTTGCTTTGAGTTCTTGCTTTTAGTGCTGTCTTCCTTTGGGAGTAGCCTCAGGTCAGACCAGTGGAGTCAGCCTGCAGGGGCAAGGCCAGCTTCACAGACATGTGACACATATAGTTTAGATCCCCACACTTACATGGGTCCCCTACTTGGTTTAAAGCTCGACTATTATCATTTTGAAAATTTAATTTTGAACAAGTTACCCTGTGTTTTCATTTTACCATGGGCTCTACAAATGAAGTAACCAATCCTGTCCCATGGTTTTAGTACAGGAATTTCACAGAATCATTTCTGTGAATAACCAATAATCAAATTGGTTATTGCTTATTGAATTATTTTTCTTTTGAAAAAGATATCCAAAACAGACTAAACTTTCTCCCAAATATGAGTATATGTTAGTCAACCCTCCTGTAATTTCATTTTCAATGAACAGAATCTCAATTTGATGCTACTAGGCAAAAACAACTCTTTAAGAATTTGTTGGTCCTTAGATCCCCCTTTAGGTATACCGGTGAAATAACCTTTCATTATTTTTTTTTTTCCTTTTCAGAAAATTTTTAATAGAATGGTCTCCTTTCTTAGTCAATTTTCTCCTTCACAGTATGATCAAGGCTGTTAATTCAATAACTTAATCAAATAGGAATGAGAAAAAATTAATTGCAAATGTCCACATGCAGTCAGCGATTCTAGGTCCCAGCACATTCTTCAGGAGGCAATTGCAACTCAATTCCTTGATCAGAAGAAATGCACCAACCTAATGCTACAGCTCCTTTTGCAGTTATTCTTGTTATATTATTTATTTCCTCTTCCTTTGCCATCTAGGATGCCACTCATATGCTATGAGTCATTAAAGGGGCTTTTACGAAAGCAGGAAAAATGCATTTATGTCCTATGGAGGCTGCATGCTAAATACTAATCTGACAGGGTGTAATAATAATACAAAAGCATCACCAAAGAGAAAAAATGAGCAGAATATGCAATTATTTTATGAAAGTTTCTTTCCTTGAGGGAGAAATCTGCACATTTACCATCTGCAACAAAGGAGATGTTGAACTACATAAGTGAATTATCCCAGCTCTGTGTACATGTGTAAATGGAATAGGATGAACTTGAAATGACATTAGGTAATTTTGTTATTGTCAAAAAATAAAAATAAAGAACACCAAAGGACATGAGTAATATAGTGAACTCCAAAGATATATTTTCAATTTTTTTTCAAAGGGCTACAGTAATTCATTTGAGAAATCAAATGTGATATAAAGTAATATACATTTTCCCAGGTTAAAAAATATAAATCTTTTATTATTCTTCATAATGCATGTGAACTGAACAACTGGATATGCTATAAGGAAAAGGAATTGGTACATTAACACTCCAGCCTAAGAGTTAGAAAGTTTGTTAATAATAGCACTTTCATCCAAGGAGTGAAGTAATCTGGACAAGGTCCCTGGTTAACACTTAGAGTCAGTCTTATTTTAAGTGACCATTCAGTGTAAGGGTTTTCATCCTAGCTTCAAATCTAATACTGAGTTCATACCTTAATTTTTGTTAGTGTCTTTTAAAGAATTTCCAAAGGAGAAAATCAGTTACATACCCCCCAAATTGCCATGTAACTGGGGAATAGAAATATTACTTTAACAACACGATCTAATATCTCTCTACTCTTACAAGTGCAGGGTTTGTTGTTGTTGTTTTAATATTAAGGATGCTAAATAATACAGATGGATGTTCTTTCAAAATGAAAAAGAATGTACCCTTGGATATAGGAAGAAGTGAACTTGTACTAATCTTAATTGGTTTGTGAATTCTAACACCTAGTGATATCTCATGTTGCCATCAGTCTGCAACTCTCAAACAGCTGCAGAGAACTGTTCAAAGATTGTGCTTTAAGTTGGGCTGGATGCCAGAGCAATGATTAAATTAATAAGGTTGGAGGACAAACATGTTTATGAAAAGGAGTACATTAGGTGCCATAGGCTATTGTTACCTTTGCTCTTTCTCCTAAGGTTATTTCAGTCTTTGATTATACCTTAGTTGATTTGGCATTGAATTGGGTATTTATTTAGAATTTAGTTTTTTAATTTTCTAGGGATTGTTTTGTAATAAAACATATTTTAAATGTGAGTCAACCATTAACTGTACTGAGTAGATGTCCCTGAGCTCTTTTGTGAATGACCTGTGGTGTGGGCACTTCAGAGAAGCATTCTTCTTCCTTTACAGACTGTTCCCAGGTGACATCCATTTGAAAGATGGATACAGTGGAGCTTAAAGCATGTCAGTGATTGTCTTCCTTTATTTGTAAGCAATTGGAGGATAAGGATCCAGTCTGTTCATCTAGACTTCTAAAGTGACGCTGACAGATCACTACTTATTAAGCACACACTGATATGGAAAAGCATGTGTTTGTCTTATTTTATTCATTTCATGATCATAGAAAAAGCAAGATGCACATGTACCATTTAGGCAGTTTGAAAATGTTCCCCTTCCACTTTCTGGACTTAGATGAATTTTTAGTATGCCCTATTATATTATTCTCATGTTTCTCTACTTTCTTATTGAATGTAATTTATTGAAAGTTTATCTGAGAACATATTTAAGGATGAACTCATTTCCCTTTTCTCTCCCATCTATCTGGATTATTTGGCATCTTGCAAATAATATGTAAGTCTAAGTGTGATTCTAATTTCAATGCTCTTTTATCTCCCAAATCACATTTAGTCCAAGTCCATTTTATTTAAGGAAGTGGGTGTCTCATGAGGATGTTTATGAATCATCCCTAGTCCAATGATAAAGTGAGAGAAGGTAAAGATCTAATAATATCATTTTTTGTAGACCTGCACCAATTCCCAATTTTTCTCCCTTGCATTTTCGTATGCCAACTAAAAAGAAATTATAAATAAAAGAAAAAAGAAAAAAAAAAAGAAATCCTTAGTTCATATATGGAAGGAATAATTTGTTTTCTGACTTTGTGGGCATGAAGGATATTAGCATCCACAGCCACATCTAAACTGTTTTGGTCCCCAAAGTATTCACTAAAGCATTATCCTGAAGGCCCTGTCTGCTTTACATTATGATGTGTCAAGTCATAGATTAACTCTTTATATTACACCTGATTCCTCTGGTGGTCTTTCATATAAATGTTTCAAGGATGTTTATAATGGCTGTAGTAAGCAGGACTCAACCTCAGCAGCACTCCTTCAGTCAAAAAGGATTTGGGGCGCCAGTAAAAGCTTAATTTAAATAATTTATTAATGTATTTCTTTTGACCAGTAGAACCACTGAAACCTGTGAAGTAAATTTTTGTCTAGTATAAGCTGTATTTCTGGTTATAGTCTGTGACTATCTCATGCTGATTTTTTTGGTATGAAGTTACATGATGAGTGTGGTGGTATACAGAGGCATTGTTATCCTGCTTAGTGTATTGACACTTATTTTTTTGTAGTTGAAGTTCATTTGCGTTAACGGATTTCCAGCTATCATGTCATAAAGAAGGGGAAAAAAACAATTTTAGCCAATATCTATAATCCTTAATGAACAAATAACTGGTGATGCATAATTTAGTTAGGAATTTTTGGTATTGAGTGTAATAGAACAACAAAATTACTCAAAAAAAAAATTGACCACAGATTACTCTAGTGTTTTTGTTATGGAAACTTCCTGCCTTTTCATCATATCTGTTCAGTTTTTAAACAAATCTACATTCTCAACCCCACCTCAGAGCTCATTTCTACTCCTTGATTTTCTTGGTACATTTCCTGTTGGAAATCATTTTATTCTCTTTTCAATTCTTAGATCACATTCCTCAGGGAAGAATCTTGTCATAGCATACATTGGTGGTCAGCCTGTTATTTGGTTGCCTTTGTGTCACATCTATTCCTGATGCACTCAGCTTGGGCTGAATATGAAGGCTCATGTGCCAAACACTGTTGCCTAAAAGTTATCCCTTTGGCAGGTCTGTGGGATGGGCATGACCTAGAATAAGCAGCAAGCAAATGATAGGATGGGCAGATGAGGGTACATACCTTTCTTGATATTTATAATGACAAAACTTAAAATAGTCAGGTTTGTCATAATTTAAAGTGATGAACTTCATTCAAAGCTGTTACTGTTAGGAATGGCAAATAATCTTGTGTTTCATTCAGCACTCAACTTCCATTTGATACTCAGAGAGCTCACACTGTCACTCAGACAAGTTCAATAAAAAAAAAAAAACCCTCAAAACAGAATTATTTGGAATTCTTGGGATGCTCCTGGGAGCATCTCTGGATGAAAAGACTTGATTATTACCCATATATTTTTATATCTCTACAATTTATATTCTTAGTTGAATTTCTTTAAGAATTCTTTAAGAATAGCAGGGAGGACATTAGAAGATGGAAGGGAAAAATGAAGGGGGAAAATCAGAGGGAGAGGTGAACCATGAGAGACTTTAGACTTGGAGAAACAAACTGAGGGTTTTAGAGAGGAGGGAGTGGGAGATAGGTTTGCACAGTGATGGGTATTAAGGTGGGCACATATTACATTGAGCACTGGGTGTTATATGTAAACAGTGAATCTTGAAATACTACGTAAAAAACTAATGATGTACTCTATGGTAACTAACATAAGATTTAAAAAAAAAGGGTTGTGTTGGAGAACATTTTTAAATAAAACTATAGGGGTGTCTAGGTGGCTCAGTCAGTTCGGCATCTGCCTTCAGCTCAGGTCATGATTTCGGGGTCCTGGGATTGAGCTCCACGTCAGACTACCCCCACGTCAATGGGGAGTCTGCTTCTCCCTCTGACCCTCCCCCTCGTCCTCTCTCTCAAGTAAATAAAATCTTCAAAATAAAATAAAATAAAATAAAATAAAAATAGATTTTATCTATCTATCTATCATCTATCTATCTATCTATCATCAATGATCTATTTATTTATTTAAACATATAATGTATTATTTGCTTTAGGGGTACAGGTCTGTGAATCATCAGTCTTATACAATTTGCTGCACTCACCATAGCATATATACTCCCCAATGTCGATAACCCACACCCTATTCCTACCCCGCTACCCCCCCGGCCACCCTCAGGTTGTTTCCTGAGATTGAGATTCTCATGGTTTGTCTCCCTCCCAAGTTCCATCTTGTTTAATTTTTTCCCTCCCTACCCCCCATGCCCCCCCACTCTGCCTCTCAAATTCCTAATATCAGAGAGATCATATGATAATTGTCTTTTTCTAATTTATTTATTTCAGCCAGCATAATACCCTCCAGTTCCATCCACATCATTGCAAATGGCAAGATTTTGTGTTTTTTGATGGTTGCATAGTATTTCATTGCATATATATGTGTGTGTGTGTGTGTGTGTGTGTGTGTGTGTATACACACACACAAACACACCATATCGTCTTTATCCATTCATCTGTTGATGGACATCTAGGTTCTTTCCATAGTTTGGCTATTACGGACATTGCTGCTATAAACATTCTGGTGCACATTCCCCTTCGTTTCACTACATTTATATCTTTAGGGTAAATACCCAGTAATGCAATTGCTGGGTCATAGGGCAGCTTTATTTTCAACTTTTTGAGGAATCTCCATACTGTTTTCCAGAGTGGCTGTACCAGCTTGCATTCCCACCAACAGTGTAGGAGAGTTTTCCTTTCCCTGCATCCCGCCAACATCTGTCATTTCCTGACTTAATTTTAGCCATTCGGACTGGTGTGAGGTGGTATCTCACTGTGGTTTTGATTTGTATTTCCCTGATCCTGAGTTATGTTGAGTACTTTTTCATGTGTCTGTTGACCATTTGGATTTCTTCTTTGGCAAAATGTCTGTTCATGTCTTCTGCCCATTTCTTGATTGGATTATTTGTTCTTTGGGTGTTGAGTTTGATAAGTTCTTTATAGATTTTGGATACTAGTACATTATCTGATATGTCATTTACAAATATCTTCTCCCATTATGTCAGTTGTCTTTTGGTTTTGCTGTTTCCTTTGTTCTGCAAAAGCTTTCTATCTTGAAATCCCAATACTCCATTTTTGCCCTTGCTTCCCTTGCCTTTGGCGATGCTTCTAGGAAGAAGTTGCTGTCACTGAGGTCAAAGAGGTTGCTGCCTGTGCTCTCTTCAAGGACTTTGATGGCTTCCTGTCTCACATTGAGGTCTTTCATCCATTTTGAGTCTATTTTTGTGTGTGGTTTAAGGAAATAATCCAGTTTCATTCTTCTGCATGTGACTGTCCAATTTTCCCATCACCATTTGTTGAAAAGGCTGTCTTTTTTCTATTGGACATTCTTTTCTGCTTTGTTGAAGATAAGTTGACCATGGAGTTGAGAATCCATTTCTGTGCTCGCTATTCTGTTCTGTTGATCAATGTGTTTGTTTTTGGGCCAGTACCATACTGTCTTGATGATTACAACTTTGTGGTAGAGCTTGAAGTCTGGAATTGTGCTGCCACCAACTTTGCTTTTGTTTTTCAATGTTCCTCTGGCTGTTCAGGGTCTTTTCTGGTTCCATATAAATTTTAGGATTATTTGTTCCATTTCTTTGAAAAAAATTGATGGTATTTTGATAGTGATTGTGTTCAATGTGTACGTTGCTTTAGGTAGCATAGACATTTTCACATTTGTTCTTCGAATCCATAAGCATGGAATGTTTTTGCATTTCATTATGACTTCCTCAATATCTTTCAGGAGTAGATTATAGTTTTCTGAGTACAGATTCTTTGCCTCTTTGATTAGGTTTATACCTAGGTATCTTATGGTTTTGGGTGGAATTATAAATGGGATCGACTTCTTAATTTCTTTTTCTTTTGTCTTACTGTTGGTATATATAAATGCAAATTATTTCTGTGTATTGATTTTACATCCTGACACTCTACAAAATTCCTGTGTGAATTCTAGCAGTTTTGGGGTGGAGTCTTTTGGGATTTCCACATAAAGTATCATATCGTCTGCAAAGAGTGAGAGTTTGACTTTTTCTTTGCCAATTCAGATTCCTTTTATTTCTTTTTGTTGTCTGATTGCTGAGGCTAGGACCTCTAGTATTATGTTGAATAGCAGTGGTAATAGTGGACAACACTTCCGTGTTCCCATCCTTAGGAGAGAAGCTCTCAGTTTTTCCCCATTGAGAATGATATTCACTTTGGGATTTTCATAGATGGCTTTTATGATATTTAGGTATGTACCCTCTACCCTACACTGTGAAGAGTTTTGATCAAGAAAGGATTCTGTACTTTGTCAAATGCTTTTTTCAGAATCCATTGAGAGAATCATATGGTTCTTGTTCTTTCATTTATTAGAATGCTATATCACATTGATTGATTTACCATCCTTGAACAGGAATAAATCCCAATTGGTTATGGTGAATAATCCCTTTAATATACTGTTGGATCCTATTGGCGAGTATTTTGGTGAGAATTTTTTCATCCATGTAATTCTCCTTTTTGATGGAGTCTTTGTCTGGTTTTGGGATCAAGGTAATTCTGGCCTCATAAAATGAGTCTAGATGTTTTCCTTCCATTTCTATTTTTTAGAACATTTTCAGGAGAATAGGTATTAATTCTTCTTTAATGTTTGGTAGAATTTCCCTGGGAAGCCATCTGGTCCTAGGCTCTTGTTTGTTGGGAGATTTTTGATGACTGCTTCAATCTCCTTACTGGTTATAGGACTGTTCCAGTTTTCTATTTCTTCCTGGTTCAGTTTTGGTAGTTTATATGTCTCCAGGAATGCATCCATTTCTTCCAGATTGTCAAATTTGCTGGTGTATAGTTGCTCATAATATATTCTTATAATTGTTTGTATTTTTTTGGTGCTGGTTGTGATCTCTCCTCTTTCATGCATGATTTTATTAATTTGGGTCCTTTCTCTTTTCTTTTGGATAAGTCTGGGCATTTATCGATCTTGTTAATTCTTTCAAAGAACCAGCTCCTAGTTTTGTTGATTTGTTCTAATGTTCTTTTGGTTTCTATTTCATTGATTTTTGCTCTGATCTTTATTATTTCTCTTCTCCTGCTGGGTTTAGACTTTCTTTGCTGTTCTTTCGCCAGCTTCTTTAGGCATAGGGTTAGGTTGTCTACTTGAGATCTTTCTTGTTTCTTGAGAAAGGCTTGCATTGCTATATACTTTCCTCTCAGGACAGCCTTTGCTATTTTCCAAAGATTTTGAACAGTTATGTTTTCATTTTCATTTGTTTCCATGAATTTTTAAAATTCTTCTTTAATTTCCTGGTTGACCCATTAATTCTTTAGTAGGGTACTCTTTTGAGTTCTTTCCAACTTTCCTATTGTAGTTAAGTTCTAGTTTCAAAGCATTGAGGTCTGAAAATATGCAGGAAATGACCCCAATCTTTTGGTATTGATTGAGACCTGATTTGTGACCAGGATGTGATCTATTCTGAAGAAAGTTCATGTGCACTAGAGAAGAATGTGTATTCTGTTGCTTTGGGATGGAATGTTCTGAATATATCTGTGATGTCCATCTGGTCCAATGTGTCATTTAAAGCCTTTATTTCCTTGTTGATCTTTTGCTTAGATGGTCTGTTTCAGTGAGTGGAGTGATAAGGTCCCCTAGTATTATTGTATTATTGTCAATGTGTTTCTTTGATTTAGTTATTATTTGGTTTATATAATTGGGTGCTTTCAAGTTAGGGGCATATATATATTTAAAAATTTTAGATCTTCTTCTTGGATAAACCCTTTAAGTATGATATAGTGTCCTTCCTCATCTCTTATTGTAGTCTTTGGCTTAAAATCTAATTTGTCCCATGTAAGGATTGCCACCCCAGCTTTCTTGGTGTTGTCCATTAGCATGACAAATGGTTTTCCATCCCTTCACTTTAAATCTGGAAGTGTCTTTGGGTCTAAAATGAGTTTCTTGGAGATAGCAAATTGATGGGTCTTGGTTTTTTTTTTATCCATTCTGTTATCCTGTGTCTTTTGATTGGAGCATTTAGCCCATTTACATTCAGGGTAACTATTGAAAGGTATGACTTTCATGTCATTGTATTGCCTATAAGGTGACTGTATTATTTCTGTTCCTTTCTGGTCTGTTACTTTTGGCTTCTCTTTGCTTAGAGGGCCCCTTTCACTATTTCCTGTAGGACTGGTGGTGTTTTAGTTTTTTGTTTGTTCTAGAGGATTTTTATCTCTCCTTTTATTTTCAATGGCAATGTAACTGGGTATAATATTCTTGGCTGCCTATTTTTCTTGTTTATTTCTCTGAATGTATCATGTCAGTCCTTTCTGGCCTGCCAGGTCTCTGTGGATAGATCTGCTGCCAATCTAATATTTCTACTGTTGTATGTTACAGACCTCTTCTCCTGAGCTGCTTTCAGGATTTTCTCTTTGTCACGGAGACCTGTAAGTTTTACTATTAAGTGACAGGGTGTGGACCTATTTTTATTGATTTTGAGGGGGGTTCTCTGTGCCTCCTAAATTTTGATGTTTGTTCCCCTCACCAAATTAGGGAGATTATCTGTTTTAATTTGCTCCAATATACCTTCTGCCCCCATCTCTCTTTCTTCTTCTGGGATCTCCATGTTTCTAATATTGTTTCATCTTGTGATATCACTTATCTCTCGAATTCTCCCCTTGTGGTATGGTAGTTGTTTGTCTTTTTTTCTCAGCTTTTTTATTTTCTATCATTTGGTCTTCTATATCACTAATTCTCTCTTCTGCCTCATTTATCCTAGCAGTAAGAGCCACCAGTTTTGATTGCACCTCATTAATAGCTTTTTTTATTTCAACTTGGCTAGATTTTAGTTCTTTTATTTCTTCAGAAAGGGAATTTATTTCTCTAGAAAGGAATTCTCTAATATCTTCCATGCTTTTTTGGAGCCCAGCACCTTGATAATCATCATTCTAACTCTAGCTCTGACATATTACTAATGTCTGTATTGATTAGGTCCCTAATCATTGGTCCTGCCTCTTGATCTTTTTTTTTTTTTTTTGAGGTGAGTTTTTCTGCCTTGTCCTTTTATCCATAGAATAGAGGAGTGAGAGAACAAAACACTAAAAAGGTAATAATGACCCCAGGAAAATGTAGACTAAGCAAATCAGAAGAGACCCGAAACTGGGGTGAGAAGAATTGAGGGTGGGAAAAGATATATATCTATATCTACATAGAGATATAAAAAGATATAGAGATATCTATAGATATATATATTAGACTGAGGAGTAGAACTGAGCCACACACCGGATTTTGTGTATATTTTGGTCTACTAGAAAAAACTGCCTCCCAAAGTTTTGAGAACGTAAACTTCTATATGTACAAAAATAAGGGTATACATGACAAAGGGATAGAATATGACTATAAAGATGAAAATTAAAAAAGATTGTAGAAAAGAAATTGATAAGATATGAAGTTGGTTGAAAAGAAAAAAAAGAAACAAAGAAAAAGAAAGAATGTGATGAGCCTGGAGACTAAACAAAGCCATGCACTTGATTTAGGGTATATTTTGACCTATTAGAAAAAACTGTATCCCAAACTTTTAAAAGAAAAACCTATATGTATACAAAAAATAAGCTCAAATACAATGAAGGGATAGAATATGAGTTTAACAATGAAAATTAGAAAAGATTTTTTGAAAAAGGTATTGATAAGATAAAATAGTTAACATTAAAATAGGAAAGAGAACAAATTAAAAAATAGAATAAGAAAAAATCAAATTAAAAAATTTAACTTTGAATGCCTAAGGAATCATGGGCAAAAGGCCATGAATTCTATGTGGTGGATTCCCCTAGCTCTGAAGTTCTGCAGTTGTCATTGATAGGTGAACTTGGTCTTGGCTGGATGTTCTTCCTGATCTTCTAAGGAAGCAGCCTGTTGCAGTGATTCTCAAGATTGGTCTTTGCCCAAGCGGAATTGCACCACCCTTGCCAGGGGCTAGGCTAAACAATTTGCTCAGGCCCACTGTCAGGAACTTTTGTTCCCTGAATGCTTTCCATACAGCTTTGGAGCACAGGAATGAAGATGGTGGCTTCCCAGTCTCCGGCCCACAAGAGCTGATAGTTTGGGGCCCCACTTAGTGCACCCTCAGAGAAAAGCAATCATGTCTGTCTCCCTGGTCTCTGGCTGCATTCCGTACTCACCCAGCCTGTGAAAGAGCGTGTCTATCTCTGGCGCTGGGTCCCCTTTGGAATCTCCAAACCCAGCAGATTCCTGCAGCGAGTTATGTGCTTCTGCTGCTGGTGGAGGAAGAAGGAGGTCTCCCTGGATCTGCCACTTGTAGGGTCTCTGCTTGAAAAGCAGTGACCTGACGATGACTCAGATCACAGTTTAAGGTAACCCCAAGCTGAGAGCCTACTCCTTTTCCTTCATTTCTGTGGCCAGCTTTCCTGCTCTGGTACCTGGGAGCTCTGCCACGCTCAAGCACCCAGGTCCTCCTGTGACCCCACAGGTCCTGAGACCACACTGTCCCAGGAAGGATTCCACTGCCCTGCTTAGCCTTTGGGGGTGTCCTCTCTCAGTGGATCAGACTTCAAAAGTTCTGATTTTGTGCTCTGCTGTACTACTGCTGGCCAGGAGCTGGCCCCTCCCACCATGGTCTCTCTTCCCATGTATCACCTTGGATTCACTTCTCCATATGTCCTACCTTCCAGAAAGTGGTCATTTTTCTGTTTCCAGAATTGCTGCTCTTCTTCTCTTTGATATCCTGTTGAGTTTGTAGGTGTTCTGACTGGTTTAGTAACTATCTAGCCAAACTCCTTGGATCTCATGATACTTAGGTCTCCTACTCCTCCTCCATCTTGCTTCTCCAAAAAACTACAGCATTTTAGCTGCCCTAATACAAACCTAATTTTTAAAGTTGAGGAGCAGAAAGGTCCAGAAAGTAATCAACTTGTAAAAGGCCATCTAACCAGTTACAGCTAAGAATTAAAATACTTTATTATATCTGTTAGTGCATCTTAATGCACACTGCTTCTACCCAAAGCTAAATTTTGAAATAGTCTGACAGAAATATACCTATTATTTGGCATGTTTGGAAGCAAGGTGAACTAATTAACTGAATGTTCTGTTTTCTGAGGAAATCAGCTACTTGGGATTATTAATTTTCTATATTTAGAAAAGTATAAGCTATGCTCTAATGAAAACTGAATTATACATACTTGTGATCTTTCTTTGATTCTGAAGGAATTCCAGTTCTACCTTTGAATTCATATAGTTAGAAAACTATTCAATTTATATATGACCCAAAAATGTTTTTGGTTTTTTTGAATGCTGATTTTCTTAGTCTGGTTGGGTTGCTATAACAAAATACTGGAGACTGGGTAGCTTATAAACAACAGAAATTTATTTCTGACAGTTTTGAAGACCAGGAAGTCCAAGATCAAGGTGTCAGCATGATCATATTCTGGTGAGTCCCCTCTTCCTTGTTCATAGCCTGTCCTTTCTGGCTGTATCCTCACATGATGAAAGGGACAAGGGAATCTCTGGGTTTCTTCTATAAGAAGATTAATTAATAATCCCCACCTCCTGATAACATCATCTTTGGAAGTTAGGATTTCAACATATTAATCTGATAGGGACACAAACATTTAGACCATTGCACTGGTGTTTCTTACTTGTTATTCATCTTTTTTTGTGTAAAGGTAAAGTGTAAAAATTCCCAATTGTGTAACCTTTGTATAACTGTTCCACTGGCTGGTTTCTCAGTATCACATAGGTATAAAATGAAGGAATATGGAACTTTATTCCATCAGTCATGTAGGTTCTACTTTTCTGATTCTTGGATTTCTTTTTAAAGATTTTATTTATTTATTTGACAGAGAGAAACACAGCTAGAGAGAGAACACAGCAGAGTGAGAGAGTGAGAAGCAGGCTTCCAGCCCGAGCAGGGAGCCTGATGTGGGGCTCAATCTTGGGTCTCTGGGATCATGACCTGAGCCAAAGGCAGTCGCTTAACCAACTGAGCCACCCAGGCGCTCCTGATTCTTGGATCTTAAAGTAGGTTCTCTGAACACTTGGAAAAATTCTTGGCTGCATATAAGACAGTAAGTTTGTTTAGTGAGTCACCCCCTTCTTTGCTCATTTTGCATTTCTCAAAGAGGAGAACTATATTAATACAAAGAAATAAAACCAAAACCAAGGCTATAGACTAGCACTTTTCAATAGTAATATAATGTTGACTGCAAAAGTACTTTCCAGTTTTCTAGTAGCCACATTGCAAAAGTAAAAAGAAACAGAAAAGATTAATGTTAGTAATATATTTCATTTGCTTAATGTATCAAAATGTTTTAATTTCAACTATAACTATAACATTGGTAAGATTATTTCATATTCCTGCTTTTGTGCTAAGTTTTTGCAATCCAGTGTGTGCCTTACTCTTACCAATACTTTTCAGTTTCAACTAGCCATATTTCAAATGTCCAAAAGTCATATCCACCCTGGATAGGTCTACTTCTCACTTCTAAATTGAGACAAGGGACTGGGGATGATTTCATAATGATGAATAAATACATTGTTTCAAAACCTTACAATGATCATTTCATACACAGTAATATTATCAATTAGAACATCTTTAAAAATATATGCAAATCTTTCAATGAATGCACATTGCTAAACTGTGTATGGCAGAAAGCTACAAAAATATAATTATATTTCTTATGCTATTAATGGAAAAGAATAAGTAACATCTGTGTTTTCCATAGTAAATATTTTTTGAGAAGAAAAGAAAAACAATATTGTCTTAAAAGAAATTATAAAGCAGCTTCTAAATAATAATACCTGTGGGTATTAATTTTCCTTGGTGCCAATATACATCTTACTCTAATTGTGCAATACAAATGTATGGCTATAGTACTATTCAGTTTTTACCATTATTTAAATTTTGCATTTGCCAGGATAATCACTTAAGATAAAAAAAAAAGCAATATTCAGCTTAGATTCATACCATGATCTCAGTTCTGTAAAAAGTAGTATGTAAACATACATAGAGGAATCCAAAAACAGGTACAAATTTTCTAACAAGTGTTTCCTCTAGGTAACAGGATTAGAAGGGCAAGGAAAGAAACTGTAATTTGTGTTTTGTGTATTGTTTTTTACTAGTGAAGAATTAAGGAAGTTTTTACATTTTTGTATTTATGGCTTTAAAACTCAACCCAGAATCTAAAAATAGATAATTCATTTTTCATCATTCACTTCACAGTTAGCTTTATGTTGGTATCATATATTTTTATCATTGCACTGCTCAGTCTTAAATTAACTGTATTTCCAAGTCTATCAGAAATTCAAGCAGATGCCATGAGTGTTCTAGCCTATTCACATAGACCAAACAGTGGCAAGATTTTGCACTTCTCATTTATTTCTACCACATATAACTGTGTAACTCCATAACATCTTCAGTTTTGACTACCTTTGGAAGGACTAGAAACCCCTAAAATCACAGTTAAAGGACAATAATTTAACAAGTAGGACATCTCCTTCAGTAATTGTGTTCAAAATAGGTTCATGCTCTCTCTCTTAAAAGGAGACTAATGATAATAATAATAATAATAATAATAATAAAAGAAGATGCTGATTAGATTAAAATAGGCTAATGAGAACCCTTGCTTTTCTGGAGAAGCAAAGAGGTTATGGTTGTTTAAAAGTATTGTATGTTATATTAATTTAACAATAAAGAAATTTATATGAGTTTGTCACTGAGGACGCTAATACTCCTGAATTAAAACAAAATGAAACAAAACAGCACTTCACGAGGCTGAACCATGACAAGCTTGTGGGGGAAAATTGACGGTAATCTTAAAGGAGAGTAGGAACCCAAAACAATCGAGATCCCAGGAGCATTTAACAGTCTTCTCTGAGGCATTTGCTTACCTAAGTAAATTGGGCTTTGTTGCCCAGATGAACAAGGAGAGGAGGTCAAGGTTAATGCCTGCCTTCCTCAAGCTAGTGGTCCATGGGGAGACCAAACCCTCCTTAAATGGGGACCACAGAAAACTTCACCCTCAAAGTGAGAGGAAGTAATCCTGACTCCTGTTTCCAAGAATAGGGGTGAAGATGGAGGCAAAGTCTCTTCGACCTAAGTAGAGCAAGGAAAAAACAGAAAAGGGAAGAAACAACACCACTCTGTGTTGTGCCTGCAACTTGTAAGTCCTTATAAGGCCTTTGTCTTCTTTTTTTCTGGATGAAATGGGGCCCTTTGAGTGTTCTGAGCAGAAAAGGAGTAGGGTCTGAATTAAATTCAAAAGAGCCTCAGAGGCTCCTGTATAGGGGAAAACCATGGGGGAAGGGTAGATCCAGTGAGGCCAGTTAGAAGCCATTGCAGTATCTTATCAAGAGAGGAAGACTGGACCAAAGGGAGGTCAGTGGTAGTGGTGAAAGGAGGTCACCTTCTGGACATCCTTCAAAGGTATAGCTCTTAGGCTATTCTGACTCTACAAATATGGAGTGTAAGCAACGGAGTGTGCCATCAAAATAGTTGAAAACATACCCCACAATCTGGCAATCTCATGTGAAGGTTATCTATCTTAGAAATAGTTTTACCTATGTGGACTAGGAGATGTGTACAAGAATATGTGTCTCAGCATTATTGATTATTGTTCATTTAGGTCCTGTCACAGAGGAGCATATGATGTCTTTAAGTCATGTATTACTATGTAACAAAGTTATCTAGATCTATGTGTATTAACATGGCTAATCTCAAAAATAGAGTGAAAAAATGAATACGTACAGTATAACCCTCTATGTAAATAATAAAATCCATATTCTGAGACTGTGTATTGAATACAAATATATAAATTTCAAGAAATATTTAAAAACTCGAATTGGAAAAATATGCATGAAGGAGAGAGAGATATTTCAGGAATAAAATAAAAATAAGAAAATAGAGATGGGTATGTGGGCATTCGTTACAATACTCTGACATTCCCTGTATTTTCCAAAATTTTCCTAAAATCACTCAATGGCTTAGACCAAAAAGGCTGTCACTTTTTTGCAAATCATTCAATGAACATCGATATCATGTTGTACAGAACTGTACTTGTAGATACTGAGATTCAACAATTTTGGCAAAAAACTATTGAGAATTTACTGCAGACAAGCAATATTCCTGACATTGAAGGAATACTCATAGAACACTGTTATAACTCCAAGAAACACACAATTAGGTGATGTTTCCTGTTTTTGATAAAATAGAGACCTTTCTTCAAATGAAATAAGAAAGTAGGTAGCCCAAGTAGGTAAGGTATGTATTTATCCTGATAGGAAGAAAGTCTTGATGAGGCAGGGGTAAAGGGGTAGAGAGTGCATATGACATCAGGTCTGAAATGTATTCAGTTGTTAGAAGAACAAAAACAGAGAGGTTGCTGATTCTACGGAAATACAGAAAGAAAAACAAGCAGTTCGAGGGAGTAAATGCAGTAACTTAAACTAAGTAACAAAACACTTAGAACTGAATCTCAAAGGGAGCCAGCTTAGCAAAAAAAAAAAAAAAAAAAAAAAAAAAAAAAAAAAAAAAAAAAAAAAAAAAAAAAAAAGAGAGAGAGAGAGTATTCTGCAGTTTTTTTTCCAACAGCAAAACTGAGTTGCAACACCTGAAATTTCTGTCATTCCTAAAACATAAAATTACCAATGTTATGGCTATCATAATTAAATAAAACACGAAATGTTAAATAACATATGTATGAAGGTATTATGTATGAAAACATTTTGAAAGCTCTGCTATGCTACACGAATCTAAGGTACTCAATTTTATAGATGCAGATATATGAATCTAAGAATAATAATGAAAGCTATATTTTAATACACACTTACTCAGGGCAATGTATAATAGAAACTAAACTATTATACTATTTCTGTGCATTGTATTATTGGATTATTACCCTAGCTGTAAGATACTCTAAGTATTAATATTAACCCTATAATACAGATAAATGACATGAAGCTTAGGGAGAATAGCTTAGCTAGTAAGTGGTTTCCTAAGGTTCCAGCTGCTGCACGTTCTACAGTTATTAGGTATTTATGATTCTTTCTGTGGATGACATTATAACTTGGTGGTTGATTTTTAACTTGTAATCAGGGGGATCTGGGTTCATATTCTGGTTCAGTGACTCACTAGCCTGGTTACTTTGACAAAGATAAATTCTCTAAGCCTCATATTTCTCATTTATAAAATTATGGTCACACTACATTAGACATGTTGTAAGAATATTATGAGAATTAGATTAAGTAATGTATAACTTTAAAATAGTCCCTAGTGTCTAGAGAACTTTTGTTTAATTTCTGTTATATGTTTTAAAAATTATCATCATATAAATATGAAGATAATTGTCACTTTCAGGTTGACATATTAATTGAATTATGGTTAGGGGATAGAAACAAATTAGAAAGCTTCCTTTAATCACATGTCATTCTTTCAGGAATAATTTTGTCACACTATTTGGGATGGAGTGCATTCTTAAAACATCCAACATATTACAAATCTGAGTACTAATAATACCCTGGTATTAAGCATAGATGAAATTTTGATTGTTTTAACTGTCTTTTGTTGATGGTCACAATAGCATTTTAGTTCACATGTTTAATCATTCTTGGCATTATCTAACCACAGTGTTAGGGTGTGGCAACTGATGATTTAATTTTTATATAGTTAGATCTCATTTTTTTCCTTTTCTCCTTTACTTCAAATCCTTCTTACCTGAACCTTGTGTTAAAACTTCACAGTTACTGGAGAAAGATGCTTTGTGAAAGTACAAGAGACTTGTTATATAATAGTCTATACTTAATAAATAATGAAGAAGAAAATAACATACTTTTTAGCTATTACTAGTTAATTTATTGGATTAAAAGTAAATTATGTTTTACTGATGATTGTCATTGTCACTGTACAAAGACATTATTTTGCATGTATTTTTTTTTGGTATTGACATGATAAAGCATTGTTTTCCTAATGTCTTTTCACAAGTTCCTAAAATCATAGTCAATTTACAACTGGAGACACAGACTTTTCCTCCCTTCCTCCTTGTCCTGTCCTCCAAGCATTAATATGTCAAATAATAAACATATATAAGTAGCCCTCAATTCATTTCTCTAAACCAATTTGTCTCTCCAGGTCCTTAAATGAACCTTCGGTGAAACTAGATTACAAACTAGATTACACGAATTTACAAGAAGATGGTAAGTTAGGTGAATTGTGATCTATTCACTTTTAATCGATATGTAGATAATCAAGGTAGTCTAAAATTACCCCTGTCTCTTGTGAAATAATCTTTGTTGAATCAAAGCATAAACGATTCAGAAAGTTCAAGCAGGAGTGTGTTTTCCTATAATTTTAATTTACGTTACACTAAAAACCTCACATTAAAGCAAACAAGCTACATCATGATCTATTATGAGGATCACATCTTAATGCCCTTTGGAAGAGAGTCTTATGAAAATAAGACAACGAAGAATGAAAATAACCAAGCCAAAAGAGCACTGAATGCATGTTAATTTAACTATTACCTGATCTCTCATTAATCCCTCAGTGTTCAATTCCTCATTATTATTGTCTGTGTAAAGTAAGGGTCCTGAAAAAACTAACAACAAGAAAAAGCTATTCTGTTTACAAAAAAGAATTTGATCAAAATTGATCACAATATTAAAAAGTGCTAGGGAGAAAATACAGCACATAGGCAGAAGTATGGACTCTGAGATCTAAAAGACAAGGATTAAAATCCTGAGGACTCATTTAATAGGTCTCTTGTCTCCCTATCTTAATCCAATTCAAGACTCAGCTCTAAAGTACTTCCTTACCTACAAAATCTTCAATACAGAATACAGCAGATCACCTCTCTGAAGTCCTAAGCACTTATTCTCTATTCATTTTACTTTATATATGATATTGATCTTCAGAGGTAATATACATATTGAACTAAATTAGATTATATATACAATTTAAATGTAGACTTCCCAACTAGACTGTGCACTACTTAATGGAAATAGAGTGATATCCCCCATGGTGGCTGGCATAAAGCCTTAGACAAAGTTTGTGTTTCATAAATGGCTGATTTCTGGATTGGTAGACATAGTTGTTTAGGCTCAAGAGAGAAGTTTAAAACCACTGACCTTGACTTCATAAATTTAAGAAAAACAGAAAAAAATGTTGGTTTTGAATCAAGAGCAGTTTTGGTAATTATTATGGTTAATTGGTGTCTAAATTATAATAAATTGGTGTCTAAATTACATTCAAAAATAAAGAATTTCACACAAAAGCAAGAGGAAGGTAAAAGAAGGTGTCTAAATTACATTCAAAAATAAAGAATTTCACACAAAAGCAAGAGGAAGGTAAAAGAAATTTTGACTTGAGGACTGTACTAATCTAGACAGAAATGATTATATAACCTAGATCAAAGAATCTGGACTATATGTGTTCAATTTAAGTCCCATTGTAACTCCTGGTTTATGATATAGAAGTTATTTGGCCTTTTGACTTTAGGTGGAAAGAAAATAAAAGTTCTGCAAGTGTTATTTTCAGGTAGAAGAGCACAGAGTTTTTAAAATGGTCTAGCATTTCCAAATAAGTTATACCTTATATCGTTTTGTGCCAGATGCCAGATTTTACATCGGAATAATAAAGAAAACCATGTGCTCTTTGAAAACTTGAAATTTTACTTCAACAGTAGGAATTGAGAGGTTTAACAATTACTCAGAGTATATCAGCACATTTCAAATAAATTCATACTCGCAGCTAGAGTATCCTGTTTTCTTCCTGTCGCAGAGATTTGCACATGGTGACACTTTAGCCTGGATACTTCTTGCTGGGTTTACCACCACTCATCTCCCTTTTGCCTGTGTAACATTTGTTTGTTTTTCAGATCCCTTTCAAGTGTCATTTTATCAGCAAAACTTCCCTTAGTTTCCTCTGAGATCAGCTTCCTTTACAGTAAACTATCATAGATGAACTCTTCTTTCATTTGGAACCCTTGTCTTCTTGTTAAATATGGAAGTTGCTTGCGTGGTAATTTCATTTATACCTTGACTCCTCTGGTAGACTGGAAGATAGAGAGGTGATGAGGAATCAGATAATTTGATTCATGGTGTCAGATGCAGAGTTAGGTAGTTAAATTTACTGAGTAATGAATAAAAGTGATTTATTTTAAAGTGTAATGTTTAAAGTACTGCAGTTTTTTCATTATGATGTGGAAGATGTTTCATGGAAGTTCCCAGTTATTTTGGTATAAGATTCAGTGTTGATCAATATTTTTAATTTGTTTCAAGCAATGAATTATGTTAGACTCTTCACAAACCACTTATTATTGGTTAAATATACTGCATTCTTATTCCTCGCATCTAATTCTGAACACTAACTACATTTTTGCCCCAAGCTAGCAATAGGACTTTTCTCTTCACTATTCTTAACACTTTTGTGGAGACCCATCTATTTAGGAGCCAAAAATTCATAGACATTATTCCTGCTACAGTTGTGCACTGAAGATGCTCAGCCTCTCCAGCATACCCTCTTGTCTGTTTAGCCAGGTTCTGCTTATCCTTAAATACTCCCTTTCATCTCATATTCTTGCTGACAAACCTTAGATTCTATCCATTCCCTAGTACTCCTAATGTCTACTTTTATGTTGTTCCATGCGTTTAGTGTTTCCTTACATAATGTCTTGTATTGTTAGTGACTATTAGACACATTCTGTTGTGTATTTCCCAACTATAACACAAGCTTACAGAGTCAGGAATTGGGTAAAACCACTCTTGTATCCTAAGAGAGTTCTAAGTACATCACTGTCAGGGTCCAAATTGCCATCCAGGTCAATTGCTACTCATTCATCAAGTTTCAGCCCTAGATGGCTTTGTCAAGCCTCCGTCTTCCCTTAGTACCGGACATATGCCTGTGTAATCCCCGTTTATCAGGGTGTGTTGCCATTTTTTTTTCTTCTTTCTCTTTTTCTGCCCACAAGGACAAAGCTTGGTAAGGTCAGAAATCATGTCTTTTATTACTGGTTTATCCAGCACAGTGTGTAGTGGAAGATAGGGGCTCAATATATGTTTGCAAAATAAATAAATTAATGACCTCAGCTTCCTTTCATTTAGGCAAGCATAAGATTTTCTTACTTTGTGAGAAGATAAAGAAAATTTGTATAAACTCTAAAAAAATTGCTTATATCTTTAAAACAGATAAAATCAAGTAAATTTTTTAACATTTTACTGTTAATTAATGTTATTAACTATATATTATAATTATATACTTTAGTATATACTGTATAGCAGAGCAGTTGGGTCCAAGTCTTGAGCTTTGCAATCAGATGTGTTGGAGTTCTGATTCTGCATGACCTTGAGAAGGTTACCTTGCTTTAATAAGCCCCAGTAACCTCATAAAAAATGAAAATATGACTAAATAGCTCACAGTATTGTGAGAATTAAGCAGTGTAATGCATGTAAAACTCCTGGCATATTGGCTGGCACAGAATGAGTCTTCAGTAAGCTTTAATCAATTATTATTAAAGCATTTTAAGAGGGGAAAAGGCTAAATGCTATTTATTGTGCTTCACAGATGTGAAAACAATCACATATTCCAGTTGATTATACCCCTAAAAATGTAACATACACGTGTATACCTGGGTGACATAGTCTAAGTATCCAGCTCTTGGTTTTGGCTCAGGTTGTGATCTCAGGCACCTGAGATTGAGCCCTATGTTGAGTTTCATGCTCAGCTCAGAGTCTGCTAAAGACTCTCCTGACATTTCTCCCCTTAGGCTATCTCTCTCTCAAATAAATAAATAAAATCCAAAAAATAAATGAATAAAAATGTAATCTAAAAAGCCCACACACAGATACGTAGAATACCTTTTTGTATGTTTATAAAAACCAAATAGCCTTGAGATACTGTATCAAAGTTTCTCCACAGAAGTCCAAATGGGGACAGTTTTTGGTTTTGAAACTGTATTGTTTCTGTCAAAGCTACTCCATTTTATTTTTGTATCATGAATGCAGGCACAGACAACAAGAAAGAAATGAACCTGGCTATGTCCCAATAAAACTTTATTTACAAAAACAGATGGTGGGTCAGTTTTGACAACCCTTGTATTAGCTAGATATACATATGTCTCACTATATAATTCTACAACAGGTAATAATTTAACATTTGTATAACACATTTCTGCAATGATGCCAGAATTTCAATGGAGCTAAAATGTTTAAAAGGTAAACTATAAGAATTATTAATGCATAGTTCCACCTTTATGCACATTTGAATATCTGTAATTTCTAATCTCAATTATGAATAGCTATTTATGAAAGACAAAATTTATGTCCCTCAATGATGGTTGGTAAATCAAATTTATCATCACCTTTACCTTTGCATAATACTTTGCCAATAGTAGGTGTTCAATGCATATATACAGAGAGTAAAATGTATAAAGCCTCATAACAACCTAGATATAATCTTGCTCATGTATCTTTAGAGTCAGTTGGAGACAATATCTGTTAGTGCAAAGATCTTGGATTTTCAATCCAAACATGTCTCCTTCCCTGTTCATATGTTCATCTCAATGAATTTGTGTCCCTGGGTAAGTTCTGTTATAGGACATAAGTACTAATATTCACCTTTAAGCAATGGTTGTCAACTAGAGGACAGCTTTGTCCCCTGAGGGTATTTGCAATGACATTTTTGATGCTTGGCAGGGAAGGGGTAGCTGCTGGCATCTAATGAGTACAGGCCAATGATGCTGCTTAGTATCCTGCAATGCACAGGACAGCCCCGACTGCTCCCCTAGTGACTATCCGGCCCAAATTGTGGCTAGTGCCGAGTGAGACACTGTGATTTAAAGGTGTGTGTGAGGATTAATTCACACTATGCTGAAAGGTTTGGCAAGAGGCCTGGCTAATAATAAGACCAATTATAAAACTGGTTACAAATAAGACTGATTTCTGTTGACTGGTAGAAAATAGTTATGTGGATTTGAACACAAATGTGTATAAAAATAAAGGAGCTATCCATTGTTTGGGATAGAAGCATATTGGTACATGTAGATTGGATAGTAGAACTGATGCCTACTCATGTATGTATTGACATCTGGAATCCATGTGCTCTTTGGGAGCATTAAGAGGTTTTGAATGATATTTGGCTGTTCTGTCATTGTTATAGTAAATGTTTTATCTTGATGTTAATATCTGACTTGCTTTAAATTCATGTGGGAAATATGAAAGTTCTATTTCCTATCTTAAAAATCAATGACAACTTAATCAATGCTGCTAACAACAAGCCCCAGTTCTTAGGTAGTAGAAAAATAAAAAAGCTGGAGAATTAAAAGTGACAGAATTTTCACATCAAGGATACAGAGCATACTTGAAGCTAGCTCTTCTACATTTGCAGCCTGAGAGGTTCCATCTGCTTGGTTCTTTCCTCAGGGGACTAGGCACCAGGAAGGGATAAGATAACTTCAACATTGCAATAATGTTTCATATCATTAGGTTTAAATTAAGTACATAACAGAATACTAAACTGATAACATATTCTGTTATGCTAGTCATAACATAAGATCACCAGCACTGGCTTCAGAACCTTCTTCGAAATGATGGGTGAGGTCTACAAGGAATTGCACTGTTCATGCACCACGTAAAAAGTCAGCGACTCTTCAATTCTAGGTATTTTTGGCCATATACATCCAATATTACCAAGTCTCCTAGTTTTTTCCCCCGAAAGCCAGAAATATGGGTTTTGAAGGTCAGCATGAAATAATCAATTGATGAAACTTAAATAAGTATACAGACAGTTAAAAAATTAGTATAAAATGCTCAACCACATTGTAAAACTGCCAGTTTTTAATGAAAGTAAATATACACCCAACAATTCTACCCCTAGCTATTTACCCTAGGTAAATTAAAACATACATCTATGAAAAGATTTATGTAAAAAATACAGGGGCTTCTTTTTCATAGTCCCCAAACAGAAACAGTATCACCATTGCTCTTCAAGTCATTGTTCAAATGACACATTTCATTACTCTCCAAACTACTGTCACCTGAATATGTTTCAGTTTTGTCTGCATTCAAGTTAGAGTGGACCTTGAATCAACTATGATATTTTCAATGTTTTTTGACAACAAAGAGCACAAAGGATCTGATCTTTGCTTTACGTTACTATCTATAATTCTGTAGATGTACTTAAAGAGGATGCTAGGTGTTTTGGTAGTTATATTTTTTCATTGATTCATATTGAACATAGTTTCTGAAGTGGTTCAAAAACTTCTATATCTGTCTCTGATAGAAAGGTGTTTTTTTTTATTCAATTCCTCTACAAAAACATTTTTAGTTTTGCTTTGTTTTTGCTCAAATGGCATAACACAATTCATTTTAATCTTGTTGAATTTGATTCATCCATTTCTGCTAACTCTTTAACTATATGGAAACTGTTGTCGATAGGCAACAACATTATAATTATTTCCACCATGATGGATATATATCATATGCTAAGTATATTTGTGTTAGTTACCTCATGTAATTGATGAGATGTGTAAATGCTCTTTCCTTTATAATAGTTTTACAGATGAGGAAACAGATTCAGAATGGTTACCTCGCTTGCTTAAAGTCACAGAACTAGTGAGAGAACCAGGGCCCTATATACTAAGTCTACCAATTTCAAAGTCCACATTCTTAACCATTATAATTTTGTTTACTTGAAATTTCAAAAAAATTCCTAGTGATTTCATCCATTGGTAAAATGCACAATAAGTCTTGTGTCAAAGTCCTAGCACAATAAGAAAATTATTTCTGTGTGCTACACATTTATACTTTTGCTTACATCAGATAACAAACCAATTAGATTTAAAAGCAAGAAATTCACCCCTATAATTTAAAAAATCCCATTGAGAAGGATAAAATTAGAGGCTTCAATAAACCTATCTGGACTTCAGTATAGCATTTATGTCTATTTATAGTTTCCAACCTTGTTCTAGTCAACTTAGATGATTATCCTATGACACTTTTGCACTTATGTTGTCACATTTCTTTTTTTTAAGACCTTATTTATTTATTTAACACAGGGAGAGATCACAAGTAGGCAAAGAGGCAGGCAGAGAGAGAGGGGAAGCAGGCTCCCTACTGAACAGAGAGCCCAATGAGGGGCTCGATCCCAGTACCCTGAGATCATGATCTGAACCAAAGGCAGAGGCTTTAACCCACTGAGCCACCCAGGTGCCCCACATTGTCACATTTCTGAAATGAAATTTCATCTGAAGATGATATATACATTTGATTAGGTAGAGTTTCTAAGGGTGGAGTTATAACAAAATGTCTCATTGAGCAACTACGATAACCTGTCCTAGAATCTTCTGAAGGCTGAAAGTCATCTTCTGGTCCATAGTTACCAATATTAATCTCTTTCTCCTTTTCAAAACGGAAGTTGTATTTTCCTTCTCAATTTTCCTGCATCTCTCTTCTTGGGTCTTTATTCCATGTAATTAACTCCACACTGAGTTTTCAATCCCATTTGTAAGTTTGTCAATTTGGAACATAGTAGCCACAAGCCAGGCCATAAAGTCATTTAGGACAAAATGGTGTCCTCATTTTGTATGATCTTGTTCGATCCCCTCAACCATCTCTCTCAAGTGTTTTACTCTTGGAATGCTATCCTTTCGAAAAAAAAAAAAAAAAAGGCTTTGTTAACCTGAAGCAGTTCTTTGATTTGTTTTTATGAATATAAAAACCTTGACAGATATTCTGTTCATCCTTTTGTCCTTGTAAACATCAGCTCCTTGGATTTCACCCTTCTTGACCTCATTTTTAACTCTGAAACTTCTATTTTTTAAAATACTTTGTACATGCACCTTAAAAATATAAGGTTAATATAGATTTCCTTGTTAAATAATGTTAAAGAACAATAAGACCTAGCATTTTGGAGTATGCATAGATTAGACATTCTAAACATTCCAAAAATTGTAAGCTATTACCCCTATTTGACAGATACAGAAACAGATATTTTAATTGCTTAGGTCATACACTCATTAAAAGAGAAGAACTAATCCATCTAACTCCACACTCATGCTCTTAACATTTTTGACAAAATCTCACCTGTCATATCCTGTCATACCGTTTTTACCACTTTGCTAGACCTCTTATGCCACAGAATAATACCTACTTTTCCTTTCTACTTTAAACTATATTTTTGAAGATCATATACTCCTTCTTTAACCAAGTCATATTTGTCATCTATGAGTAATTCAGTAGTTTTTGGTTTGTTTGTTTTGCCATATTGAGATTTAATAATTATTCTTAAAGGAAAATTTAGGTAAAATGTAAATTTTGCACTCATTTTTAGTATTTCCCACTAAATTGATCTGATTCTTAAACTTTCATAGATGTCAGACATAAATCATAAAGAAATAGGCTATAAGGGTAAAGAGATACATATTCAAATAGTTATATTCATATAGGTTGGCAGGTGGGAAATGTAACTTCCAACTGGAGAAGTGTAATCATCATGAAGGAACTAGAATTCTCATTACCTCTTCGTAGCAGAAATCTCAGTTTTCTTTTCTTTTTTAAGATTTTGTTTATTTATTTGACAAAGAGAAACACATCTAGAGAGCAAACACAAGTAGTGGGAGTGAGAGAGGGAGAATCAGGCTTCCCGCTGACCAGGGATCCCAATGTGGGACTCAGTCCTGGGACTTCAGGATCATGACCTGAGCCGAAGGCAGATGCTTAACAACTGAGCCACCCAGATGTCCCAAGATCACAGTTTTCTACCCAAATCCAATATCCTCTTTCCCTATGTAAATAGGGTTTTGCTGAAAATGGTTAATCACATAATTCCCAGTCTCCCTTGCAGGTTATTTTGACCATATGAAGAATTTCTCTCCAAGGCAGTATAAATAGAAATGAGGTGGCCTCTAGGCCATGATTTTTATTTTTTTTAAAGATTGTATTTATTTATTTGTTTGTTTGTTTGTTTGACAGAGAGAAACACAATGAGAGAGGTAACACAAGTGGGGGGGGTAGGAGAAGGAGAAGCAGTCTTCCTGCTCCCTTCCCCCAACAGGGAGCCCAATGCAGGGCTCAATACCAGGACCCTGGTATCATAACCTGAGCCAAAGGCAGATGCTTAAAGACTGAGTGACCTAGGGACCCCAAAGCCATGATTTTTAAAAGCAAGTAATTCTTGGAGCACCTGGGTGGCACAGTCGATTAAGCAACTTACTTGATTTTAGCTCAGGTTGTGATCTCAGGGTTGTGAGATTTAGCCCCGTGTCCAACCCCTTGTTGGGCACAGAGTCTGCTTGGGCTTCTCTCTCTCTCCTTTGCCCCTCTCCCTTTCTCTCTCTCTCCAGTAAATAAATAAATCTTAAAAACTACAACAAGTAATTTTCTTGAATGGTCTGTTTTTCCTTATAATGTCTGGACTCAAACAACAAGATGGACCTTGGTGGGATGACAGAGCTAGGAAATAGAAGGAGCCTGATTCTTGAGTCAACATGGGAAAGAGTATTAGCAAACCAAGATCACCAGACTTGTGTATATAACTTTCTATTATGTTAAACCACTGATATTTGGAGGATGGGGGGAATGTCTGTTTGCAATAGCATTTTAACATGGTCTATAATATACTCTTTTAAATATTTAACAAAATACATCTACTATCTTTTATGATTTTACACCTAAGATGATTGGAGAAAGTTGTTCTAAGGAGCCCAGAAAAAAAAAAAGAAAAAAATTATAAAATACACTGATGATACCGAAGAGATAATCTCAATGAGTGCACAAATGAGGGAGTGATTGTGTCTGCCTGAGAGAGCTTTATAAAGTTTTGCAGAGTTGAGGACTTGAAGGTTAAAGATTAAATTTTCAAAGAAGTTGGAGAACAACCATCTAGGAAGTGAGCACAACATGGACAAGGTTGAGGGAGTCTTGAATGGATGATGGCCTGTTCATGGGAAGTTCAGTTTGGCTGAAGTGTTTGAAACAAAAGAAATGAAGATGACCCTGGAAGGGGCTTAGGATGAAGAGTTAGACCAGGCCAGATCTTTAAGCACTTTAAATTCCATGTGTGGTAGGCAGAATAATGCTCCCCCTCCCCAAAGATGTCTACATCCTAATCCCTAGAATCAGTAAATATATTAGGTTACAAAGGGGAATTAAGGTCGAAGGTGAAATTAAGATTGCTCACCAGCAGACCTCAAAACTGGGAGATTATCCTGGATTACCAAGGTGGGCCCAACGTACCCATAAAACTCCTTACTTAGAGGAAGATGTGATTACGAAAAATCAGAGAAATGGTAACAGAAGAACACTGAGCCCCATAGTGCTGGCTTTGACAAGAGAGGAAGGAGCCATGAGCCAAGGAATGTGGCACGTGGCCCTTAGAAACTGGAGAAGAAAGGAAATGGCCCTGTCAACACCATGACCTTAGCTCAGTGAGATCTGTGTCAGACTTTGGATCTACAGAAAATAAATTGGTGTTTTTTTAAGTTACTCTATTTGTGCTAATGTACTATAGCAGCAATAGGAAGTTAATACTCCTTGTTAAGCCTAACCTTAGAGAAAGAAGAGCCTTGGATCAGATTTCCTCAGAGCATCAACTTGGAAGCACTGTGTAAAATGGGTTAATTGGACAAGACCAGAAAGAAAATCAGGGGCCTATTTGAACAGATCAGGCTTCAGATAAGATGTTGGAAGAGCAGAAATAAGAAAGCAGAAAGGAAGAATATGGCAGACAGTGAGAGTAAGTTTTGGGCCCTGTGCCATCTGGAAAGTGAAGAAGAAACTACACTGTGTTTTGAAGGCAATGTATGGGTTTCTATAGGTACAGAAGTATAATTCCAACTTGGGGATACTTCTCAAGATATTGATATAAATATTGATAACTAACCAAGAAGTTTGGCTCCTGTTCATGCTTCCGAAGCATTTGTTCATCTCCCTGGTGCTTTTCCTCTCCACATACTATTTTCTGCACACTGCGGATGTGGCTTTACCCTGAAAGTGCAGGTCGATGTAAAAGTGACATCTTGTGTTGCTTTGACGCATTGCATTTCTAGTTTTCCCTGCCATGATTCCACTGTTCTGGAAGCTCTTCTGCTTTTAGTTCCTTTACTCAACAGAAAAGAAACACACTACAATCACTGCAGTGTAAGGTATATAATTTGTAGTATTAAAAAAATGTTAGGCTATTCTCTGCCTTATTTATAAATTATACACTAGAGACAGGTATATCATTTTAGGAATATGGAGTTTGACATAATCCATTACATTATCATATAATGGATTGTGAATCTTAGAGCAGTTTGATATTTAAAATTAGATTGAGTAACTATTACAAAAGTGCCTTAAAATAGAAAAACAGAAAATCCATGATCTGCAATGGCTGGAAACTAGACTGTGTTCTAAAAACTATTTTCTGAAAAAAAAATATATGTATATACACACATATATATTTTGGTCACTAACGAGGCACATGTAGTCCCAGGTATGAATATATTATCCATCTCATGCGACAAACTCCTTTCACTGTGGATTTGAGCCTTGGTGGCCATTATATCGAAACATGCCCATTCATTTTGGTTAGGCTACAGATAAGGTACTCATGTGTTGAGTAAATTCAACCATATAAGAACCTGGAGAAATAGCTACATGATAATAAAATAAATAATGAGTGTGTCAGCAGTTCTTCCTCACTGTTAAAAGGCTTATGTCAGAAATGCTAGAGAGGGAAGAATCTTTTCAGCATGTTAATAAGAATTAAGGTTCTGTGAATAATAGAATATGAAAAATAAGGTTCTAGAATAATAGGAGACAGGAAAGAATATATGACTGAAAAAAAATAAACTGAATGAATGAAACAGCATGGGCATATGACCACCTCAGATGAAGCATAAGAGAAAAGCCTAAAGCTTAAAGCTAAAAGAGAAAGTTAGGTCTAAAATTCCAAATAACAGAACAGGGTACTGCTGAGAAGAAACACTCTGGAGAATAAGAAAAAAGTATCTAGATCAAAGACAGATGGTACAGAGTCTTAAATGAAGAGGAAAAAAAAATGGTTGTCAAAGAGAAAGAAAACCATAGAAACTAGAAACCTAGTGTCGGAGAACATTATTACATATCCCAACCTCAGGAAGAGAATGAGTCTGAAGGATATACAGACAGGGTGGAGTTTCACATGTGTAATTAACCTGGTAAGTTACAGTGTGTATACACTCACCATTCGCTCAATCCTATTGTCCCAACAAAATGAAGTAAAATACCAAATGTTTGACGTGATCTAAAAAAATGGGTTTATAGAATCAGACATTGAAGGTGGCTTTCATTTGCTATGTGATCTTTGCAAATTCCTTAGCCATTCATCGTGTTCCTCCTCTGTAAAGTGAGGACAGTTGCATCTTCTTCATAACGCTATTTATGAGAAGTGAGAGAAATGAGATCAGGAAAACTTGTGCCTGGTTAACTCTAAAACTTAAACAATTTGTTGGGAGAATGGTGAGTACTTGCTTCAGTTCTTTCTGCCTGTGTAAATCATAATGATGTGAGAGATCAATAAGAGAAATAAAATTCTAAAATTGTTCCTATGCTCCTATACCACTTATAGGAAGGAGAGGAAGAAAATAACCATCACCACCCGTTTTTGGTAGAAAAAGCTAATCAAGGACACCAGAGAAGGGAATTTGAGGCAGGCCAGTTAGCAAAAGGTAGAAGTTTTAATCTTTTTTCATGTTTCCCACATTGGCATATAGAAGTCGTATAGGAAAAACATTATGCAGTTTCCTTTGTTTCAAAATTCACCTCACAAGATTAGGGATAATCTACTTGGAATTAGGTATGGGCTGTGGGCCCCCTGTAGCATCACACACTGTGGTATTAGTTCAAACTGTGACATCCTGGAGTCAGAACTAGGCTATCTGAAACAAATCTCTAGCTGTGGAACCCAGCAATCTCGTATTTTTAATACAGAGGAAGAGGTTTCAATGGTGATTGCCTGGTACTTGTGAAAAGGAGAGAGGGAGTTTGGCCTTAGGCCCCTTGCTTTGATCTCTCCTGGTGATTCTAATAATATGCTCCTGCCAATGTCCTGACTGAGCATTGCTTCAGCAGCCCTTACTTCTGTAACAGCAGACTAGATTCAGCAAGTTTCTTCAACCTGTGCAGTTAAATACATTGGTAAAGGAGGTGACTACTTTAGTAGGGCCCAAATACCTGTTTGATGTGGCTTGTCAGTGGTCCCACTTCCTATTGGAGATCATGTTATTGCTTCAGGGTACAGGGCAACCAGGGTAGGTCCATGGAATACTTACTAAGTAAGGCCAAGAGACACATGGACTGACATATATTCTATTATTATAGAAAAGTAGCTGGTGGTAGGAGGGACCATGGTATATGGGATCCATGAAAACTTCATGTAGTAGACATTTAGGAAACTAAAGAGACAAAAGAAAGTAAAATATTATTTATTTAACCCCCTTCTATTTTATGATCCGTATTTAGATGGTTCAAATTAAGCAGGATGAATGGAAGAAGCTGAACATCTACCACATGTAGTTCATAGCTGGAAAATCTACTCATCTCTTATGCTTCTTACTGATCTTTAACCACTGTAGTAAGTCATCACCACACCCAGCCTACAGGGAGATGACCATTTCTTTCCTCATCCCTTTACTGTGCCTTGTATTGTGCTGTATTATTCCATAACTGTGTTTTTAAATGTTTGTTTTATGCCCTAGAAAATGATGTCCTCCTTAACCACAGATGCTGGGCCCATACATAGCTCAGGGCCTGGCGCATGATAGATTAATGCATATTTGTTTAAAGACTGAAGTTATAGTAAAAGAAGTTGAAAAAATTCTTTGTCTTTAAGGAGGACCATTTTAGTAAAGAAAAGGCTAGCATACAAATTACTCTGTTGTAAAGGAGAGTAAGGTTAGAATCATCAGAGATTTCATCTAATTAAGGGGATTTCAAAAGGCTTCACAGAAAAGATGGTGCTCAAGATAGGACTTAAGGAATTAATAGGTTTTCAACAAATGGAGTGTGTTTGGAAGAGAGTAGCTATTTCAGATAAATGAAACAGCATGAAGAAAGGTAGAGGCAAAAACTCAGGGAATATTGAGTGAACAAAGCAAAAGCCATTCTGAATAGAGTTCATTGTAGGATGGCAATTAGATTTTATCTCATATGCCATATATGACAACTGGTAGAGGCTACCTATATTGAAAATGATTCCTGACTGAGTCTGAATTCAGTAGGCAAGAATATCATAATCAATAAAAAATAGCTGCCATAGACTCAAGAGAATAACATTTCTGAATTAAGGCACTTAAAGCCTTCCATCTCTATATAGATATGAGAAAAGTGACATTTTCCATCATTTGTAATAGCAGATACTGAGCATCAACTATGGTCACACTCCATACCAGTTATTGATATATCTGTATCATAGCCAAGAAAGACAATTATGGCACCTAAAAAAAATTAGTCACATGGAGAATACACTCAGTAAACAATTATTTTCACAAATAATTGTATAATCACAGTTATGGCCACTCCCCTTATGGTCAATTACAGGGTACTGCACGATTGCAAGGAAACCTATCCTAATATGGGAGTTGGATAAGACTTCCCTGAATAAGTGATCTTAAACTGTAACCTACAGAATCTCTCTTCCTATATAGGACCTGGAAAAACCAGTGCTCCTTCACATGTACTGAATGATTTTATGAGGCTCCTTTAGCTTCTGTGTCGACAGATTAGATAAAGGTGTCTGAGAGCCTTATGTTTCTCCTTATGAACCTAAGTTTCTCACAGTTTATCTTTGATGAAACCGACACAAACACATTTTCTTAAATTACCAGTTCTCATAGTGTGGACCCTGCACCAGCCAATCAGTCTCACTTAGAAAACTGTTAGAAATGCATATTCTTGGACTCTTGCAAATTCCTACATCACACCTACTAAATGGATTTAGCAGAGCCTAGCAAGCTATGTTTCAGCAAACCCACCCTAGTGATTCTGATGCACACCAAGGTTTGAGAAGCACTGTCCTGAAGTAAAGTACACATTTCAGAACAGAAGTGTTTTTTTAGTAAGGGGGGAAACTCCTCTTAAAGAGGTCCTTCTCCAGTGACAAAAAATAACTTAGACATTAAACTAAGTTTCTTAGTGAACACTTATAAGGTGAAAAGGGTTTGATGGCAAGAAATTCTAAATTGTTAGGAGTGGTTTGCTTCCCCCCGCCACCTAAGGTCTATTTGTGTGTGCTCACTTTCATAACATCTTCAAAAAAAGGTGAATAAAACACATTTTAAGAAATTGTCACAGTGGAATGTAAGGAATCACCACTGTGCCCTGATCTGGATTCCCAAAGTGCTGAGTTCAAAAGGCAAATTTTGATGAAAAATACTACAAATATTTTATAATTCATAGTTCTAAATAGTGAAAACTAGAAATACCTTTCACATCAGCAATGTAGTGTGCTTTGCAAGAAAGAAGAAAATAGAAAAAGGTAAAAAAGGAAATATTTCCATTTTGTTTGACTACAGAACTTTGATCCTGCCAAAGGTATTATTTTATTGCTTTCCAGAAAAGCTGTGAGATTTACAATATTTAAAGACATCTCATCAAATGTATTTTTGGCTTATAAGTTTTCTCTAAATCCTTGCTACTCAAAGTAGCTTCATCACCACTTGGGAGCTTGTTAGAGATGCAGACTCCTATATCTTATCCCAGGCCTACTGAATAAGGATCTACGCAGTAACACTATATCCAGGCAATTCACATGGCCATTAAAGTTTGAGAAGCACTGAAACATTTGCATTATCCAAGGGCCAGGCATTGACTGGAAATTTTCTGGTACAGCCATACTTAATTTCTATAGGTGATAGAGTTGTGATATCAACACTACCAATCCAACTTTTTATTGCAACGTTAATCTAAAAAAAGATAAATGAGGAAGAAAAGAAAATAATTGCAAACACTAGCAATAAAAGACATTGCTGACAACATAAAAGATTTAGAAGACCGGAATCAATATAAATAAAGGTGTTTGAAAATTGTTTATTGAAGAAGAGTAAGTGTTAACCATTTGGTCCATAATGGTACAATAGCTCTGGTGTTAAGGACTATCTTATATAACATTTCCTATTAGATTCCATTAGAACAGAAGTCTAAACAAATCCCTTTGGTGAAAAAGAAAAGCCTTAGAGGAAGATAAAAGATAATTAATTTTACCTGAAATTTGCACAATGAACTGAGAGTAATACACTATTAAAAATCAAAGGATTATTGCAGCCTATTAACAGTAAAGATGTCTACTGTACTAGAAAAAAATCTTAATTTTTACAGTTTATGACTATGCTAATTCCCCAAAGAGATACTTGGGAGACATTTATGGTAACTCAGGAAAATTGTCTCTCTCTTTAAACCCTGGAATTTGCATTTTCCAATGTCACATACATGCTAAAACATTGTCATGGAGGGAGTAAGTTATTCAGAAGTAGATTTAGCCTACAATAATATCAACACTTTCATTTCAAGCTCATTGATTTTTTTTTTTTTTACCTTAATGAGCACTGGAATTAGTAGAGTACAAAAAGCCCTATATTGGTTGAAAATCTTCTCACAACTCAATTTAATTTAATTTGAAAATAGCTGTTTTACTGTCTCTCAAACTAAATTTAAGAAATCAAACAGAGCATTAACATGTTAATTAATAAGAGGTTCAGTGGGAAGGTAGGAAATGATTAGTTGCATTACGATTCCTTCAGATTTTCTCTAGGAAACTCATTAAAGGGCTCTTCAGAAGTGCTTTTCTGAAAAGATGACAAACACATGGCACATGTTCTTCAGAAATCTCAAGGTGTAAGGCCTGTGTCTGGCTTCTCTCCACAGAATAATGGTTCAGCGGTGTGTTTCACAAGGGGAGACTTTCCTGAGTGGTATTTGATAAGTGAATTTAGCATGTCCCAGACCAAGCACATGCACCAATTTGAGAGGAAGAGGTCAAGTTCAATATACTCAGTGTAATGGCTTGGACACCGGCCATTGGCCATTTCTTTGGGTTGGCCAAAGACATGATGTTTCATATTTTTCTTCTAGTGGTCAGTGGTAAGATGAAGAATTCTCTAAGTAACCTACATTTTATAGCTCTTTACATTATGCATAAAGTTTCCCTATGTATTAATTCTTTTGATCTCAGTCACTCTGGTAACTAGGGAGGGTACAAGTAATTCTCAGAGAAAGCAAAATACAGTTAAATGACCCAACCTCACTTTAGCTGTCCTGTTGCATATATTTATAAACTTCAGGTTCTTTGTCTTTTTTTTTCTGGTATGTAAACATAAAATTTTCTAAAAAGTATTTTAGATGCTTAAATAATATATACAATTTTAGATAAAATATACTTTAAAATATACTTTCCTATCAGGATAGGAAAGTAAAAGAATGCCAGTTATGAAATTAATACTCAACATACCAAAGTTTTATACATACTTTTGCTAGAGGAAGTCCCCAGATTGGATCTCACCTTCATACCAGCCACTGGAATAAAAGAAGCAGATGGCATTTTAACAATGATTCTCAAAAAGTGTGGTCCCCAACTAATAGTAGGAGTATCACTTGGGAACTTGTTAGAAATGCAAATTCTTGGGGTGCCTCGGTGGTGCAGTGGATTAATGCATCTGCCTTCAGCTCATGTCATGATCACAGGGTCCTGTGTCAGGCTCCCTGCTCAACCAGAAGCTTGCTTCTCCTTCTCCCTCTCCCTCTCCCTGCTTGTCCTCTCCTGTTCTCTGTCAAATAAATAAAATTAAATAAAATTAAATTAAATTAAAATAAAATAAAATAAAATAAAATATAAAATAAAATATAAAATAAATAAAATAAAATAAAATAAATAAAATAATAAAATAAAATAAAATAAATACAAATTCTCAGGACCCATCCCAGACTTAGTAAATCAGAATCTAGGAGGGTAGTCTAGTTTAGCAAGATCTCCAAGTGAATCTGATGCCTACTCAAATTTGAGAACCACTGCACTACAAAATTAGTCATAAGATAGAAGCAGTGGAACAGTTACTTATGAGAGGATTATCTTCATGAGATGGGACCTTTTATATTTTGTTTATCTTGGCATTCCTACCACAGGGAATATAAGTAGGCATATAGAGTACACACCACACAATCTTTTTTTTTTTTTTTTAAGATTTTATTTATTTGACAGAGAGAAACACAGCCAGAGAGGGAACACAAGCAGGGGGAGTGAGAGAAGAGAGAAGCAGGCTTCCCGTGGAGCAGGGAGCCTGATGTGGGACTCCATCCCAGGTCTCCGGGATCATGACCTGAGCCGAAGGCAGTCGCTTAACCAACTGAGCCACCCAGGCGCTCCAACACACCACACATTCTTGTTGAATCAGTAAACTATTCCTCAAGATGTGTTCTGAAAGTTTCTTTAAAGTGGGTGTTGTTCAATGTACCAAAAAACATCTTAATAGAGCAGGACTTTTATGGAAGTATAAATGTAGGCATGAGTGAATAAAACTAAATGCATGGAAAGCCAGAATAGCTGTTCTCAAATTTGGCTATTCATAACTATCCACATCATCAGAATTACCTGGAGTGGCCCTAATAATTCTGGTTATTAGGTATGGAAAGGGAATTTTAAAATTCTCTGAAATGATAATCTCTATGGACATATGCATACATACATGTATGTGTATGTATATAAACACAGTCCATATGCCTATATACTGTTTTCAAGAATTATGTGCTACTTACAGACTTGAACATAAATTAAATATTTACACATACTTTATTGGAAAAATAGCATTGACTTGTTTGAAAACACTTAAATGAAGAAATTTACAAAGTAAAATTTCTCTACCCTTCTCACTTTCTTCCTGAGGAAGAACAGATGTTTACAGTTTGGTAGCTTTTTCTGAACCCAAACTTATGTTTGTATTAACATAAAACCATATGCATTTTTGTTTTATGGAAAATAACAGAATTATTTACACTTCTGATTTGCAGTTTTTCATTCAGTATATCTTGAGCAACCTTCCATGCCAGTGGGTAGAGAGCTAAATCATTTTTTTTAGTAATTGCACACTATTCTATAACATGAATGAACTGTGTTTTAGTTAATAATCTCTCTATAAGCATTCAAAACTAGAAATGACAATATAGTAAACGTCTTTGCAATTTTTTTGCTGGAGAGGTCCTATAAATGGAATTCTGAAGGGAATAGGTATGTAAACTTAATTTAGATATAAAGTCAACTGAGTTTAAATGATAATGATTTTAAATATTAGTGGGAATTACCAGGAGAATTAATTATCTGTGAACCACAATATTTAGGAAGTTGATTCAAATGAGTAAGGGAGAGAAAGGTAAGTCATCAGCACGTTGACATTGATCTGATTTCTTTCTGCCTTCTTCACACCCATGCTGTGGGCAATCCTTCCTAGAATCTACCCTTATGATCTTATTTAACATGTAAACCTTACCTTCAACATAAATGTAGAAGAATCATGTTTATTTTGAGATAATTTACAAAATTATATAATACTCTAATATCATAAAGTCTCAAGTTAACTCTTTTTTTTTCCATTTTCCCATCTAATAAGACAGTCAAAATAACAAAAGAAAAAAACATAATTTGGCAGTCCTTGACAAGTGACTAAAATCCAATAATTGGATTAGCTATTTTACCAAATATTTTCATAATTTGATTAAATGTGTTTTTTTAGATTACTACTATTGCATTATAAATCAGCTAACCAAGTTTTAAGTGTTTTTTAAAATTTTGTTGTGATATTTGATAACTAAAAATTGGTTGTATTTTTATAATTTTGTTTCCTTAGGGATTTAAACTTACTATAATAATTCACTATTAAAAAAAACCAGAATCCTCAATGTCCTTATGTAGGGTATTCTAGAAAATCCATTTGGAATTGTGAATTTTTAATGTGCCTTTTTAGGTTATTATTCTTTTAAAAAACCAATAATTGATATGCTTCTTGATCTTCCTTTTATATTAACTGTGTTCTCATACCTTTTTTTCAGTTTAGTAAATTTTAGTATCAATTAGACACATACAGAATTATAGGGACTGTCAGAGTTTAATCGTGAATATTTATGCTTTCCTATTATAACTGTAGACAGCACCATACAGAAATGTGACTTCTCCCTAGGTTTTTGAGATTGAGCTGGACATAAATATCTCCAAGATGAAAATGCAGTAAAATGACTCCATACATCTATTGTTTATTATATTAATTGTATAAATACCTTTAATTTTCTGGCATATACATAGTAGCTATTCTGTACTTTGCTTTTTCCAAAGCTTGATAGAGATTAACCAGTGTAATTCTCCTAACAATGTCATAAAATAGATGCTATTATAAATCCCATTTTATTGATGAGAAAGAAACAAAGATGTTAAGCAACTCATCCAGGGTTTCACAGCTACTCAGAAGTGGAGAAGAGACTCAAAACCAGGCCCTCAGGATTTAGAATTTATGCACTCAGTCATTAAGCTGCCTCCCTGCACATTTTCAAATATAAAACCTCAATTGAACAATTTAACAGTTCTTTTGTATCTCAAAAATTAGGTTTAAGAGAATATAGCAGTTGTGCAAACATCTAATCTTGATATTTTAAAATTATGTTTTTTTAAAAAAAAAAATCACAGCAGAGAGATTGCCTGAATGGTTAAAGGAACTGAAAACTGGGAAGAAAGGAGGAAACCTCAAAGAAATTGGAGTAATTTTGCTTAGGAACAAATATAATAAGCTGTATAAATAGGGATGGTGCAGAATACCATAATTCTATTTGAGGAAGGCAGATTTATAAAGATGGGTTGGTGGGAATCAAAGTTAAAAACAAAATTAAGGTTCCTTTTAGTTCTAAGTTTTAAGAATGTAATGAACTAGATGAATGTCATAAACTGATTAGTCCTTGCTGTACAAAGCATTCTTTCCTACCTTCTTTGGAAAGCCATGAAATCAGTTGTAAAAATTTAATGCAGTTAGAATATACACAAAATAGTCTTTTCTGACAAATTTAATCTCTCATGTTTATATAAATAGGAAAACCAGAAATACCTGGCTTTTTTTTTTTTACCATTATCTACTGTCCATGCATTAGAAAGCTTTGCCCATTTTGTTAAAAAATGTTCAGCAATTTATCCTTTAAGAGCATAAAATTACTGAGTGTTAAGTGGTGAAATGTTTTAGAAGCATCTCTGGATTAACTATTTTCTGCCTTACAACCTGGAGCTTAAAGATTGAAGTTTACGTAGTTTTGGTGATGTTTATCAATACCTTGAGGTTTTAAAATGAAATGTTTCCACTCTAGTTGACAAGGTTTCTATTTATGAGCAGCCCAATAAGATAGACTGCTCTTTAGTGTTTATCCAAACCTGCAATTTTGGTGTAAAACCTTCACTTACAGCAAATGATGGCACTAAGGACAGGCTTAAAACCCACTTTCCTCGTAAATTATAATTGGCTAAAATGGAACAACTTGATGGTATCCTATCTGTAGGGAAATGTCAGAAATTAGCCTTAAAAGTAACAGCCAAGTGGACATGTGGACAAATTAGACTGTTGACAAGCCTGCCTTACATGACTTGTATTAGTACCTAAGTGTCAGAACCCAAAAAAGAGAATATGCACTTCACTGTGTTATACTCATACAAAATAATGAAAGAAAAGCTTTCAGATACAAGAAAGTAAATTAATATAGTCCACATTTTGACCAAACTACAGAACTTGATGCAGGTCATCACTTTCTCTTTAAACACCTTCTTCCACTTGCCTTGCGAGGCACCATAATCTCCCACACCTCACTGGCATGTTCTTCTTTATCTCCGTTGTTAGTTATTCCTCATTTCCCCAACTTCTAAAGGTTGGAGTTATCTTTACTCTTATATCCACACTTACTTCCTTAGTTTCAAATTTCTCATATTAAGTATTCTAGTTTCAGCCCTTTGTTCCACTATGATTCCAGAAACTTATGTTCAGTATTATCATTTTATGAACTTGCATAGTTTATTAGAAGACATTAATCACTTAATCTGTAACATTTGGGAATACTGCAGAAAATTATGTCCAGACAAGTATTTATTTTCCAAATTATCATATGTCAGACTCTGTACAAGGCAGGAAACATAGGTTATTTTATTTACTATCAGTGCAATCCTGATGAGGAGGGGGTATGTTGATTCCATTTCTCAGATGACCAGTGTTCCCAAGGTCGGAGTCCCAGGCATAATAATAGCTGATATTTGGGTGCTTACTCTGTGCTCTCTGTTGCTTTAGCTCCTCTACTTACTCACCCACTAGTCCTCATATGTAGAAGTACTATTATTTGTATTTTACAGATGAGAAAACAGATTTATAAGTAACTTGTGGTGATGGCAAATCTAACTGGGAGAATATCTACAGTTTACTTTTTAAACTCCAAAGTTACTGTCTAGTTTCATGTCAGTACAGTGTCCTCTGAGGAAGCAAAGAAGGAATAGTGTTTAGACAGGCTGTAGAAAGACCTGAGTAAAAGACGGTTGAATGAAAAAAGCAGTAGGAACTGTATAATCAAGGGTCAACAAGAAGACTGGAAACTCAGTCAAGGAGATAAAAACAAACATCAGAAACCATAAGAAGGAACTCTGTTAAGGTTTCAGTGCTCCACTCTGATCTTAAATCACATCAGTTGAGTTTATATAGTTTGAGTGCTAAAACCATTATAGGTTGCAATTTGTAAAACTAAAGAAAAAAAATACTTTCTTACTATAATTTCTACTTTTTTAAAGATATATTTTTAAAGTTTAATAGTATTAAGATGATGAATTTAGCTATCTTGCAAACCTGATTCTACCAATGGTACAGTTATATTATTACTTACATTTAAGAAAAACATGTCCTAATTTCTTTGCTTAGTCAATAAATGCTATAGAACATTTAATAGGTAATATACTGAACTGTAGGTGTTAGAGGTATGAAGATATCTAACATTTTGGTTCCTGTTCTAGAAGTTAATGGCCAAATAGGGGACACAGATAAAAATGGAACTCTGAACCGATATGTAACTGACATACATACACACAACTAAAAGTAACAGAGAAAATAAGGAAATTAATAATTTCTCATGAAATGAACTTCAAGGATAAGAACACTTAAAGTTAGCTGAATCAGCAATTCAAAGATATTGATTATTAGAGACTGACAGACATGAACATGCATTTATGGGGATAAACTCAACTGATGTGATAAGCCAACAACTCAACCAGGTGAAAGAAAAAGTGATGTTTGAGGAAAAGGACATGGATTGTAGCTGGTCGCAAGTAGTCAACACGTGTTGGGCATAGAATAAAGAATTTTAACAGAATTGAATGTTGAACCTAAAGTTTGTTAGGGCACTTCAAATAAGAGAGAGGATCCTGTCCTAAGATCAGTTAGGCTGATTTTGTAGAACAGAAAGAATAAATAGCCATCACAGAGCATTAAATCCCAAGCATGGGACCTTTCTGAGTATAGGGACCTATGCAGCTGCATTGGTGATATACCCATGAAGCCTGCCTTGCTCTGGCATATGGACTCACTAATTACCTTTCTTCTTTTCTTTATGGACATTGTAAATAAAGTAGAAGTCATTCCTGCTCTGGGCTAGTAGTACGACAGTGCATTTAATGGGAGTCATGGTGGGGATCTCCCACTCATCCCTGAATTAGGTACCAATTGTGTTCCATCATGGAAATTGCAGTCCCTTGAAGGGTATCTCCTAGCCTTGGGTCACGGCAGCAGTTTAATGAGAAGGGGAGATTGACTTCCCTTCTCCCTTACCAGTCTGATATTTTCATTTTTTTCCTGAGATCAGCAAATAATGTAGCTGCCCCTGTACTAAAAACTGGGGAAAGAGATTGAACTTTAGATTTCCTGGATAGTAGGAAAACCTCTTATTATGGGCGTGACAAAGAAGCAAGTGACAATGTTTATATCTAAACCCATTTATTTTGCCAATGAGGTAGTTTTAATATTCTTTTACTTAAAAAAAGGAAAAACAAACATGAGAGAACGTGACCAATTATTAATTATGATTGTCGACACAGGGGGTTTGTTAAGTTAGTCACCATAATTTTCAGTTTTGTCTTTTCCTTCAAAATTCTCTTTAAAAAAAAGATGATAAAAATGTTGTACTTAATGAATAATTTCAAGCAATTTACCTAGGAGTTTGAGGCATGTGTATTTACTATATTGACTGTTATTATTTATTTATTTATTTTTAAAGATTTTATTTATTTATTTGACAGAGAGAGAGAGTGAGAGAGGGAACACAAGCAGGGGGAGTGGGACAGTGAGAAGCAGGATTCCTGCTGACTAGAGAGCAGGATGCAGGGCTAGATCTCAGGAACATGGGATCATGACCCGAGCCGAAAGCAGATGCTTTAACAACTGACCCAGATCCCCCTATTTTTTATTATTATATAGACGTATAGCCTTATGTATTATGAACACTCTTTTCCCTCATTGATTTTTTACGTGGTCTCACCCTAGCTAATGAATTGCAAGTTAAATAACTCATCAATATAACAGCATTCATTCATTTTTTCATTCACTCTACAAATGTCTTTATGTGTAGATACTAGGAGTAAAGAAATAAAAAAAAAAACAACACAAGATTCCTCTTCTAAGATGCTTGAGAACGTGTAAACTAAGGATTATAAAATAAATTGATAGAAGCAGAAAAGCCCAGCATGCCATAATATTTCTAATGCACACTAGGAAAGTCTAAGAAGTATTCCTGGAAAAAGTGGTGTTAATGGAGCTCTTGGGCTTCCCAGGCTGAGTAGCAAATACCTGTGCATATAGGAGTAGGACATGTCATGTAAAAGGAACCAAATATGCAAAAGAAAATGGCATGTTGTGAATGTTGCCAAATATCTGGATTGCATGGAAGGTCAGTTGCATATGGCAGAATGTTCTTGAGTCAGATTAGAGAGAAAGGAAGCAGAATGTTAAGGGACCTTATATGTCCTACATATTTTCCCAGGACTTTTTTCAATTTCTTTGTCACATGGACAGAGCCTATAATCACATTCTGGCAAAAAATCATAGATGGAAATATTTACATAGGTAATATATAGGCTGATACAGTAGATTCACCAAACAACACTCATAAAACTTTTATTCAGAAGAATGGAGGAAGTCTAAATGGACCTTATATAAATCTAAAATTTTCCACAGTTTGAATAGCAAAAATCAAAGTTAGTCAGCTTTATCTGGATTGGATCAGCAATCTGGATGAAATACTTTATATTAAACTTCTCCCACACCAGCCTATCTTCTCTTGATGAAATGCTTCCTCAATTTGTTCTGAGTTACTGGGAAGGGCATTTCTCCAATACACAGAATGAATCTGGGAAATCAATCTTCAAAGCTTTTTGCCCTTGAGCTATCCATATGTGTGTGTGTATTTATAAAAGAGAGAGCAGGTTAACTGTTTTTTTTTTTCAATTTTTTATACTCACAGGATACATCCGATATTATGGCAACGATGCATATTCTTAATAATTTCCAGGATAATTGGCTTCTTATTTGATTGTTTGAAAGTTTAGATTTTCCTATGCAAATTTTTTTGAAGCAAGACAGTAAGCTTCTCTATTTTGCACACACGCACGCGCACATACACACACACACACACACACACACATTTGAATGTATAGATACACACATCCATGAGGCCAATTCAAATCTAAAAGATATGTCAAAGCAAGAGCTGATTTTGAGAATTAGAAGCTATGATTATCAAATATAGCATATTCAACTTTCAAAAGAAATAACCACTTGATTCTTAAACAGTAACTACTTCTCTGTGTTCAAATATGATAGGATGATTTTTAGCTCTCAAAATATATTCTTTGAAGGAAAGGAAACAAATTTCTATAATGATCTTAAATAAGCATATTTGTGAGAACAATTGCTTCATCTTTTCAGAATGCTATTATTGAAAACCTAAGAAGTCTTGATTCTTCTCTCTCCTAATAGCCCTTTCAGACATACACTTTACCAAATAGTGAGGTATGAAGATATCTAACATTTGGTTTAAAATACTGTCTTCAGGACTGTCAGAAACAAACGACAGTATTAAATGGTTATGAACTGATGGTATATGTTTCTTTGTTCTTAAAAGAAAAAATCAGATTATTTTCTTTTTAACTCTTAACTAAATACCAGGCAGCCAATATATGGGACTCAGAAGTTAGACATTAAGGAGTTCTAATTTCAACACTTCCTCTGCTATGAGGATTAAATATGATAATTCAGATAAGACTCTTAGCCCAATGCTTGGTACTAATGAAATTTCATTTCTTATCAGCCAACCTGAACATTTGAGGATAGGGTTTGTTATTCCAGTCCTATAGAACTATTCTAGAAGATTACTAAGAGTCTGGGGTTATTCTGATAAAAGGTTGGTCTTTGATGGTATATCAGTAAGGATATTCTATATTGTGCCATGGAAACAAACAATCCTCAAATCACAGTGGTTTAACATCTCCAAAGTGTATTTCTTTCTCATTCCCAATGAGGGCCCATAGGAGCTCCACTAACCATGGCTGCATCAAGATGTAACCTGGAGGACACTCTGTTTCTAATTAGCTCCCAGAATTTTCTTGCCAAAGAGAATGGAATATGGTGAATGAATGATTGGATCTGAAATCTTTAATAAGAAAGCAGCATGACTCTTTCAGTCCTGTGTCACTGGCCATTTATCTTCCCTCAGATAGGGTGGAGGAGAACAAATCTACCATGTGCCCAATGGCAACTATCTTCTTCTTTTAGATTAACCGTGAGATGGATAATGAAAAATTAAAAGATTTTCCTTGTCAGATATCGTGAACAAATGCATCTCTGCTAAGTAGGAATTGTCTAATGTTTACGGGGAGTTTTTGCTAGTTACTCTCATTAGAATCAAAAATTTCCTCATAAATGAATATGGCTAAAATCCATATTTATAACTCCAAAGGAATCATAAACAAATTCTGCTAAATACCCAGCTACTTTACTCCACTTGCCAGGAATTCAGGAGATTTGGTAAGGAAAAGATGCTTCAACACATCAATTTGATAATAAGGCTTAGAGAAATGAGATTTTCAAAGCTCAAACATATCAAACTGATTCTAGTGTTTGCCAGCTCCAGTCTCACATATAATTTTTCAACTAGGACAGGATAACAACAACAAAAAAAAAGAAAGAAAGAAAGAAAAGAAAAGAAAAGAAAAAAGCAGAAGAAAAGAAAAGAAAAAGAAAAAAGAAAGAAAGAAAAGAAAACCTAAACCCCGTAGCAGTGTATCTGAGGTGTTAATGTGGAATGCAGTTTCAGATTGCAGATGGGTTTTGTTTTAGAAGCACTGAGACTGCCACCCGGAGTAGGACATTTAAAACATTACCTTAAGCTAAACAAACACCACTTTTCCAAGGTGCCTCATCATTAACCTTGGAATGTTGATATGCCCAGGAACAGAAAAGCAGAAAACAACAAGATGACAGGCTAAGGAAAAACGCAAAGAATATTTGTGATTTGTGGTGTGTGTGTGTGTATGCGTGTGTGTGTGTGTGTGTGAGAGAGAGAGACAGAGACAGAGACAGAGACAGAGACAGAGAGAAAGGAGAGAGAGAGTAACAGAGGTTGAAGGGGGTCAGAATGAGGATATTTAGCAATGGAGATATGGAGATGAGTGGTAGCTCCTGAATTTCTTTGTTATGCTGGGATCATAGCATGTACAACGGTATGAGCTGGAAGCTGCATTTTCTTATCATTTTATACAGTTATCTGAATCAAAGAATAAGGGTAGGTGGAGATAATGGGGGGGAGGAGGTATAGGCAACCAGTAGTCATTCCTGAGACACCAATGGTGATACTGTATTCTCTATTTTTAGGGCTTTCTTTTTCCCTACTCCAAACAACAAAGTAATCATTGTTACTACATTCTAGATACCACTTCAGTTTTGTTTTTAAATTGTAAACATCTGGGGTTTTTTAAAGACTATTTCTGCATTATTTGCAAGTGTTCACAACGTGCTTTTAAAAGCGCTGAGTGATCTCTTTTTGGCTGAGAGGAAGTTGTAGCAGGTTTTTTACCACATACGATATTGCTGGCAGGTCAGTCAAATACTATCACAATACGACTGTGTTGCCCTGCTGTATATTACAACAACCATTTGTATATAACGAAACAGATTTCCAGGCCCTGGCTGATGCTGACAGCCCTTTTACTCCAGTAATAGTTGATAAAACACAATTGCAAGACAGCAAGAGAATTTGGACAGTCCCTTGGAGTTTGCTAAAATGGATTTGGCCTGTGGCTCTGCTCCTGATAGCCAGCTGTCTTTTCACTACTACATTTCTTCTTCTGTGACTGTTATTTATAGCTTTAAAATGTTTTCAAGGATAAAGCGGCAGCACACACAAGGCATTTTCTGTGCTATGCCGAAGATGGAAGCACTCAGAGAAATAACTGTTGTAGTAAGATAATCACTTTTTCATCCTTAAGGAAGCCCATTGTGAAGAAGCAAGCTGCCACTTCTTACTGGCTATTACATATTGCTAACAATGGCTCTTCCTGCTGTTCTTTTAAAGAGGACCTCAAATTAAACCTATTACACCTTAGATCCCAATTACATGGAAATCCATAACCTTTCTGAAATGTGTCTAAGCACTAACATGAAGACCCACTCCATTCAATATTCCTACTAACTGGTTTAGGGTCTTGACATTGCCTAGTAAGAAGATTATAGAAATGCCTGAAGGACAATTCTGGGTATAAAACCAAATGTTCCCATGTGCATTACAATTGAAAAAAAAATCCCTTTCATCTTTTTATTAATTGTATAATTAATGCATTCTGTGTACTGATAAGAATAATGCCATGTAATTAATTTTTAAGAATTAAAAACTTGCCTTTATCCAGCCTTATGGTCTACTTTCATGTTTATAGCTGTGACTATAAATCCTCTTATCTAATTATAACATGACTGGTTTCATTGTTGAAACAAAGCAGTTCTTTGTCATTTTTTATTTGATTATGTAATATTTATTTTATTATATTAATTATAATCTATCCAGGAAAAAAATAAGACCCAAGGACTTAAAATTTTAAGTCTTCCAAAGCTTATCAGAAAAATGCCATGCTGCTTTGGATAAGGTATGATATTTCATTTGTTTTCTGTGTCTGTTTTTGTCCTCCATGATTACCCATTCTGTTTACCAAAAGGCTCAATTAGCATTTGAATAGTGAGCCAGAGAGCAGACAGGTTGAGAATTCTTATAGAACTAATTTGGCAGTCCTTCTCCTTTCCCCCTTCTCCCTTCATAGCCTTTTCTTTGCCTCTAATCAAGCTGCAGTTATTAAAGCTAGAATAAAAGACCTGATTTTCCATTACATTGATGCATGCTGAACAGAGCCTTGATTTGCTTTTTCTTTCAGCAATGCTAATTGGACTCAAAGGAAATATTTAGTTTATAATAGTGAATGAAGAATTCATTTAATTTTAGGGAAGAGGAAAGTCAGCAATGGAGCTAGTCTATATGTGTGTGTGTGTGTGTGTGTGTGTGTGCGTGCGTGTGCGTGTGTGTGCGTGTGTGTGTGTGTGTGTGTGTTTCCAACTGTTTCCTTTCCTTTAAGAGTATTTATCATAATGCTTTCATAAATCATAGGGTTATTTAATTAGCAATGCTAATAGCCCCAGGTTAGGGAAATTTTTGATTTTTGCTTGGAAGGAAAAAAATGTAATGTGTTTGGAAAATCTGGTTCAACTATGCCTAATTAATATATAAGAAAGAATTAATTTAAACAATCATTTTCAAGGACTGTTTACCCTTTTGGTATCTGGACATCTTCCAGACTAAGTTCTCATCACCACTCTCCACATCTCACACCACTCACCAACCACTCTCTACAGATAATGAATGGGCTGGTGTTGTTCATGGGACTGTGCCAATAAGATAGAATGTGTGCAAAGCTTTAAACAAGAAGCATGGTTATTATTATACTAGGATATCATATCATATGCTGGTCCTCATCACTTTAAACCATCACTTCGAGGAAGAAGTGCTTATTTTAAATGTATGAATCAACAAATTAATGGAGTTGCAGCTCAAAAGAAGAAAAGCAAGTTTTCATGTGGTATAGGGGATTTTTTGGTATACTGAGTTCTATATATAGTGTGCTATTTAGATACTACATAAAGATTAAAAACAAATTCCTCAGTTAGAGAAATGTTTTCCCCTATGTCAATGTGCAAAGCTTCCAAGAATGTTCTATCATTATGAAGGTGTTTATATTTTCATCTAATGCATCCCCTCCAATTATACAGTTGGCAAGAATCTCCTTGCCAAGTATTTAACAGAAGTAAAATAAGACTGCAAAGACTGCATTTGAACATTTATGATTTAACTTCTACCTACTTGTTGAAATGAAGCTCTCCACCCACTCTAGTCATTTCAAAGTACTTTTACTTCCCAGAAAACATCATGCTCTTGACTCTTGGTCGTCGAATATAGTCTTCTGTGCTCTTGGAACCTTTCCTTTCCCTTGTGCGCTTGGCTTCCTTCTATTCATTCTTCAGGAGACAGCCTAAAAATTGCTTCCTGTACAAGTCTTCCATGGTCTTCGATGCCAAATCCAATTAAAATAGCACATAAAATATCCATATTATGTATAACTATAGGTTCCTTAACACATGTAGTCTAGCACATCCCCCAGCCTGTGGTGACACTTTCGCTTGTAGAATCTCTTGCTACAGCCTCTGGGAACCAGCTGGAACCTGTCTTATTCATTCTTGTGTTGTCAGTGTCTAGCATAATGCTTGACAGAGTGGGATTTTGATACATATGTGTAGAATAAAAAATTTAGTCCAACTTGGAAAGGTAAAAAATGTAAAGTGAAATTTCAGTCCATTTATTGATTTACCTAAACAACTGACTAAAGTTTTGATAATCTATAATGTCATATCACCTCAGAACCTTAAATCATATTTTTGGCAAATGGCATTTAAGAAAATGTATTAGCTGTTTAGTATTTAATATTTAATATGTCTCATATTGTTATATATTTAAATCATTGAAGCTGTCTTCTCCCTCCATATCTAGAAATCTTAATCAGATTAATAACTCCCAAATTAATAACTATAGTCTATATCTCTCTTCAGAGCCCCTTATCCCTTTACCCAGTTGCCTATGTAACAAATCCTTTGACATACCTCAAAGGTAACTCATTTTCCACGTGGCCCAGTTCATGATGATTTCCCCCGCCCCTGCAAACACCTAGTCTCCTTCCAGTGTTTTTTTCTTATTGAATGGCAGTATCATCCATCCAGCTGGGCAAGTCAGAAATCTTAGAACTATTCTGGTTACATCTTTTTTACTTAATTGCTTATATCTAATGTTATAAATCCCACCTTAACAATACGTGTCTTTCTGGTCTAGGCTGCTTACTTGACTTATCCCAGTTGGTAATCTATTGTCCTGCTCCAATTCAGTTGAGGTGGAATGATCTTTCCACTTCCAAGTTTGAGAACTTCATCTTCTTGCTTAAAAACTGTTTTTGAAGATTTCATTTATTTGAGAGAGCGCACCTGTGCATTGAGTGCCTGCAGGTGGGGGTGGGGCAGAGGGAGAGAGAGGAACCTAAGCAGATGCCCTCTGAGTGCAGAGCCTAACAGGTGCTCCATCCAAGGACCCTGAGATTATGACCTGAGCCGAAACCAAGAGTCAGGGGCTTAACCGACTGAGCCCCCCAGGTGTGCCCTGAGTTTGCTTGAAACTTAATGTTTGCTTGAAACTTAATGTTAATGTTTCAAGTTTGCTTGAAACTTAATGTTTTCCTATGTCTCTTGGGTTTCAAATAAAATGAATTAACTTCATCTGCAGCATTTCACATAGTTTAGCTCCTACCTACCCCTTCTAGCTTCAGGTTATATACCACACTCATCATTGCTTTTCCCATTCTACTCACTTTTTAAAGAGTCCAGCTTTTAAAGAGTACTCTGCTAGGAGCTTCAGTTGTTCAATAAATATTTGTCAAATAAGTGAACTATTCAGTAAGCTGGATGTTTGGTAACATGGAAGAAAAACTATATATTGATTTTTTTTATCTCCTTAGAAAATCTATTATCATAATTTCTATACAAGCTCTTGGGATAAATCGATATGATGACAAGACCTGAAAAGTACCTGCTATTATCATCTCATGAAATAACAAATTAGCAGATATTTGTGTACCCTTCAAGTATGGATTAGTTTATGAGGTGAGAAAGAGCCTGAGTAATTGAAGAAGTGAATGAAAAGAAGGCAAGTAAGTTAACATTTATCATGTATCCCCTCCTCTGACCTTTTCCTCTATACATTTTATGATAATTCAAAGATATTCTTATGTATTCATTTTTTAAAATCAGGTATTAAAGTGCCACAAAGAGTAAACGATTAGCCTATGTTGTGTTATCAATGTGTGGTAATACTGGAATGCAAATCCATAACTTTTGGCCTCCATACAACTTTTATTTATATCTTACATATGTACAGTTTAAATCGTACAATTGTAATTCATGTACCCAAACAAAATCGTTTGCCCCTTGGCAGTCAAGTTTGTCAGTTTATATGTGTAACAACCAATTATTTTCATTTCAACTGTAACATCATTAAAAATGATAAGTAAGTCCTTGCTGGGAGCATATTTATATCTGCTTTTTTCAAGTACTTATTTCTCACTTTTAGCACCTTCAAGAGAATTCTGTTTGGTTAATTTTTCTTTTTTTCCTGATTAAAACAAGTAAAAACAATCTTTATTTATCTTTGATATGTGCTTGTAGTGGGTTGAGTAGTGTCTTTCCAAAATTTGTGTCCACCCAGAAACTCAGAATGGGATCTTATTTTGGAAATAGGGCCTCTGCAGATATAACTGGGTAAAGATTGAGATGATATCATAATGGATTTAGGTGGCCCTAAATCCAAGGACTAGTGTCTTTTATAAAAAGAGGGGAGAATATAGAAACATACACAAAAAGAATTACATGAAATTGGAGACAAAAACTGGAATGAATGTGTCTACACACGAAAGAATGGCAAGCATTGCCAGCAACCATCAAAATTGGAAACAAGCAGAGAAGGATTCTTCCTTGGAACATTGAGAGGGAGCTTAGCCCTCCCAACCTTAGACTTTTAGCCTCCAGAACAGTTAGAGAATACGTTTCTGTTTTAAGGAGGCAGCCCGTGGTAATTTGTATAGCAACCCCAGAAAACTAACACGGAGAACAGAACTACAATAATGTATTTAACTTAGGCAAGAGTTCTGTTGAGAGAAGCCTCTCAGATACGATGTTCCGATGAGCTCCCCACCTCTTCTACCTTTTTCAAAGCAGTATGGGTAACTGACTCATTAGTAATGTGTTAGTTGTTAGTAGCTTAAAAAAAAATGGACAGTTTCTTGGTGTCCACCAACTTTAAACTGTGATGGATGTAGGAGACAAAAGTGCAGTTCACTATGCCTAAACCGGGCCGCCTATTTTAGGCAAGTGTATAGATAGGAATAAAACACTGAGTTGTTTTCAAAAGGCAGTCTAAATGACTAAGAAACTGTTGTTTCTGGGCCATAGGAGGAAAAGTAGGGCAGGTTATTATTGAAAAGTTGATGTGCAGACATTCACACTCAGCCACTCATTGAAATCACTGTAAGCTGTAACAGTTAAAAAAAAAAAACAAAAAAACCAAAAAACCTACAAACCTTTATAAAGGATTACATGAGTCATCTCTGGTATTTAGAAGAATGGCCCCTACTGCCTTTTCCACACTGCATGTTGTCTACTATCTATATCTGAAGATATTTCTCTCAATTAACCAAAGATATTCCAAAATCCAGACCCATAAATTTAGGAGGGAAAACACCGGCCAGAAAGTTATGTGATACAGACCAAGTCTGTCCAAAGTGGATGATGAGCTGATCAGACTTTTGGCTTCAGGCTACAGAGATCGTTAAAGCTCCATCCCAGTGTCTGTAGCTGGGTTATTACAAAAGTAAGGATCACTAACATGTCTTCTTTGCTAGAACCATAAATCTGAAAGTTCTTATGAAAAGTGAGATTTGACAACTGCGATACTATAGCGCCCCCTGCTGTTCCAATTCATATTGCCAGCTGCCTCTGGCAAAATCCTTTTTCTTCCCTTCTGTTCAGCCCTCCTCTGACATGTTTTTGCTATCTAGGTTTCTGTTTGCTTTGGAATTCTTCATCTCCTTTTTCTGTGCTATTTAGCAGCCCAAAGGCAATTTGAAAATCTGTTTTTTATGATTCTTGTGTTAATATCATCTTTCATATACAGGCAGTCTCTAAAATGAACCTGCTTTTCTTAAATGATCTTTAAGATCATTTCAACTACTCTGATTGGGCACTTTTGATCCTTTACCTCCTTCCTCTGAAATTTAGTTTCTATTTTGATGGACCACTCACACTAACCTCTCTGCACACTTATATAATAGCTAAATCTACCAGAAACAAATGAAAAGTATAAAAAGCAAAAAATGTTGCTAAAATTTTTAGAAATAACCAGAGAGTTGGGGTGCCTGGGTGGCTCAGTTGCTAAGTGTCTGTCTTTGGCTCAGGTCATGGGCTCAGGTCATGATCCCAGAGTCCCCGGACCTGCATGGAGCCCCGCATGGAGCCCTGCATTGGCCCTGCATCGGGCTCCCTGCTCGGCAGGAAGCCTGCTTCTCCCTCTCTCACTCCGCCTGCTTGTGTTCCCTCTCTAGCTGTGTTTCTCTCTGTCAAATAAATAAATAAAATCTTAGAAAGAAAGAAAGAACCAGAGAGTAGCATCAAAGCACTTGCAAATTCTTCCTCTTTCCAAATTAACACTCTGTCAAAATAAAGGAAGCTACATTACTACCGGCCTTTGTGTCCATTAATATAAAGTACTTTTTTATGACTGTTTAGGGAAAGCTAGCATACAGTCATTCCCTGATTTTTTGCATGAAATGGAGTTTTCTTGCTCTGAGCCATAATTCTGTCATCTTGGACAAATTAACCTGTGTGTGTGTGTGTGTGTGTGTAATTTATAACTTGAGGTACATTGTGAGGTGCCTAGAGCATGAGTTATGGGCAGTTGCATAATCCTGATAAAGATCTAGACCCTGAGGACATTTTCCTACACTTTGCAAGAATGAATGGAAGGCTAATTAACTTCTTTTAAGGAAGACCAAATTGAAGGTGTGACTTGGTATTTGTAATTATAAATTTCCATGTATGCCTTACTTACTGGATTAGATGCTACTTGAAGACAAACATTGTAATGGTTCCCTTGCTGTTTCATCAGCAGCATAACAGTCATCTGATGAATTTTATGTAGTTGAAAGAATTAATGCATGTATGAGTACGATAGGCCCTGAAATTTGGATGATATCCTTCCTTTCTAGATTAATCCTAGGAAACATTCAAAATGAAGTTAAAGAAAGTTATGATCTCAATCGTTAGCTTTTCATTGAATATTTAGTTTGTTGTGTTTACATTTTCTCAAACAGCAGGCATTACCTTTGTAAAGTATCCTATGAAGTTCTTGAGACAGATATAATAAGTATGTTAACAGATATTAAAAAGTGTATTAGATATTCTGGAAGCCAACAAACCACAAAGGAAATCATATATAAAATATTTAATTTCCAAAATGTACTTTACAAATAAACCTTTTAAAAAATTGATTTATTAATATGTATTAACAGTCTTTGTGATGCATCTCCTTTGAGCAAAGCATCATGCTGACATAGTTTTCAAGAGCTGTGGACCTCGATTGATAAAATAATAAACATGGAGCCATTGCTCTCAAAAAGCTTGTAAAATAAGGGCACCTGGGTGGCTCAGTTGGTTAGGCGACTGCCTTCAGCTCAGGCCATGATACCGGAGACCTGGGATCAAGCCCCACATCGGGCTGCCTGCTCAGCAGGAAGCCTGCTTCTCCCTCTCTCACTCCCCCTGCTTGTGTTCCCTCTCTGGCTGTGTTTCTCTCTGTCAAATAAATAAAATCTTTAAAAAAAAAAAAAAAGCTTGTAAAATAGGGTTTCCTATATATCCCTCACCCAGGATAGTATAATAGGTAGGAGCTGCTTCAGTTAAAATCAAATGTGAAAACTATGATTCTTTTCAAGCAATAAGCATGTTAAGCCCTTCCCTCAGCTCCAGCAGCAAGCAGTTGTAACCATGGGGCCCACATGACCAAAGAAGAAAGAGGAATCAAAAAGCACAGGAATGCAAATGGTGTGAAGGAAGAGAAACCACACTGACAAATAACTGAACCTAGGAACCTCTTTGGGGTGACAAATACCTGGGCACAGGCTTTTTTGACACAGCATATTACATGAAAGAGTGCGATGATTAAAGCAAGGTCTTAATCTGTACTTTCAATTGTTATAGATGGAGAATGCAAGATCTGTTTTTTTGTTCTCAAATTATATTAAAAAATGCTGATTGTAAAAAAAAAATGCAATATATCCCTATATTCATTCATTATCACCCCTACGTGGAACTGTTAGGAACAACTTTGTAAATTTAATTTCAGGTCATTTAATAAGCTTAAAAACACATAATAATATTATTACATAATAATTATATACACAGTCTTTATTTGTAGCAAATAAAGACAACACAGGAATGACTTCCAAAGCCATGAGTCCCCAAGCAAGGATGAACGGGTTCCTTTTATTTAGGATTAGTATGAGTATTCAGAAAGGGAGTTTTGTCATTATATGTAGAGGTGGGCATAAGGTCACACATGCATCTTAAGGAAAGATGCCCATACATTTTATGCTACGAAAACCACATAAATTACTATGCAAAATAATACTTTATTTCTCTCTCTTCCTCTGTGTGTGTGTTCAGGTATTTTGTTTTAAAAACATAAACGAGATTTTATAACATTGACTTTAATATCCTGATGGAATTAAGTAACCATCCCTATAGATTGATAAAATGCTAACTATGGGGGAGACAAAGAATTAATAAAGCTTGTATGTTTAGAGAAGAGAAGACAAAGGGAGCATCTAGACAAAAATTGAAATAATTTATTTTCAGTATCCTTGATTAGGTGTCATACAAACTCCTCAGTAAATAAGAATTTTAAATGTATCATCTTTTGGGTTTATATATATTTTGTCTGTTTAATACTATATACTATACACTACACACACATACATTTACTACTGGAAATTTAGTTACTCTTGATTTTTCACAAGTTAAGTAATTCTTTAACATATTATTAGATTCAGAGAACCTCACCCAATAATTATTGCCAACATTCTGGATCCTAGTGTGATACAATCTAAGAAAATCTTTCCTGTCACAGAATGTTGCCCTAACAGTTTATTCTTGTCTAAATGTGCTCACATCATAATTAACATCAACATTTCCTCCACTGATATACCATGGGATAGTCTTCCTTGGGATATTAATAGAGAAGCCAGGGTGGAAACATTTCATGTAAAAATAAGTTTGGAAACATGGGTGAAACAAAGTTCAACAGTAGTTCAGGAATTCTGAGCCTTGATAAGATATCAGTGTTCACGAAGCATGCTGAAGAGAGATAAGATGCCTAGTTTCCCAAATGAATTTCTTCAAGGCACCTAATTCTAAACAGTGGACATATTTATGTCTTCTACAACTAGTATTCAGTGGCATTCAGTTTGGGAAATGTTTTAATCCCAACAGTGCAGTACATGAAGTTATTAAGATTGGGGTGATCAATTGTAGCATGTTCTGGGAAAATTCAAGGTGAAACATTTTTAAAGGAGGCAAGGAAAGCCCAGTAATTTCTGTATTTGGACAATAAGTCCATTTTTTTAACTTAGTTTTTGATATTGGTATATTAGAGCACCAATAATTTTCTCTTTAGGATCTATCTAGGGCACTTGGGTGGCTCAGTGGGTTAAAGCCTCTGCTTTCAGCTCAGGTCATGATCTCAGGGTCCTGGGATTGAGGCCCACATCTGGCTCTCTGCTCAGCAGGAAGCCTGCTTCCTCCTCTCTCTCTGCTTGCCTCTCTGTCTACTTGTGCTCTCTCTCTCTGTCAAATAAATAAATAAAATCTTAAAAAAAAAAAAAAAAGATCTATCTAGAGACAAGCAGCTAGAAGTGGTAAGACCCCAAAGTTATCTTGGAAGGAATGCTAATCATTGCTGTTGTACAAAATTTGCATCTATCTTTGTGAGCAAAATTATCCTTTTATAGTTGTTTTATTTCAAAATGATTGATACTTTTTACTTCATTTTAAATAGAACCTTTTATTCTCTTTCAAGTTCATATTAGCTTCAAGAAAAAACTCACAGCTGAGCCTGAGTTTAGTTATTTAAATCCATTCTGTTCATCAGCATTAGAAAATATTCATATTTTCACAAAATATATATGGCATCAGATACTCCTTTAAATCTTTGAACCATTTCTATTTAGTAGTTTTCCTTCTAGCAGTGTTTGTTGAGTAGAAATGATTTTACCCCTTTGCTGATGATAACTGAGAAGAGAGAGAGTCAATTGGCAGCAAATCTACTTAAAATATAAACACAGTGCTGTTAGAACCAAATACATATATTTGAATGGACAGTATTTATTTTTACTTCATGGATTGCTTTGGAATTGAACTATTTGTCAAGTATAAAATGGTCAGGAACATGGATTCATTTGACTGCTACCTTACAAAAATTAAATATAACTTTTCTCTTTCTCACCATTTTGCTCAGTTCAATTCTAGGCTAATAAAAGTGTTCTCTGAAAGAGAAAAAAAATGGATTCCATTCATTTTGATAGTAAATAAATGAATGAGTGTAAGAAAAACCGAGTCAATTTTATTGTGTTATCCTAATTTATCATGTAAAGCTAATCAAGATATACTTCTCTATAATATGATTTAACATATATAAAGCATTTCACAAAATTCATGCAATATTATTTTTATTTCTTTACTCTCTTCTTGATAAACAAAAGCAAGCTTTCAAAACTTCAATTCATTAAACTAAAAAAATGTAAAGTATGCCAGTAAATCATTATTTGAATGAATAGAAAAAAAATTATTGCTGATAAAACATCAGCTTCCATCTACTAAACACCTACTATGTATTGTAACACTCTGTTTTTCCAGTTGTTCTAAGATAAATTCCAGGATTCACATCTGTTGTCCAAGGATGTATTTTTACCTCCCAATGTGTGGGGTCAGCTGAACCTGGGCTACAAGGCTTAAAAGAGAGGATAGGTGGTTTCCTCAAAAGTATATTCCGAGTCTGTTACCAAAATAAGGAACATTGATACTTAGCAGGGAAATTGTTGGGGACCGAGGTATGGCTCAAGAAGGCCAACACAAGCAGGCCTGACCTTGCACCTGCTCAAGAAGGCCAACACAAGCAGGCCTGACCTTGCACCTACATAGCAGGATGAGGTCACCACAGACAAGCAGA
>PITA01001289.1:155262-190733 GCA_004023965.1 Spilogale gracilis
CAAGAGCACGCCTGAAAGCAACCTATCGGGCATACTTCCCCTATCCCTTGCCTATATAACCCCTTCGTGTTTTAATAAACTTTGCAGCTTGATCAGAATCCTGTCTTGCTGCCATTCTTTCGCGCCTCCTGTCCCATCCCTTTCATCCGTTACAGGTGTCTCGGCGGACCCCGTTGACTGCCTCGCGGGCCGAGGCAGGAAATCATAGTTTTACAACTTCCAACCTTTTGAAAGAATCACCAGCACTTGCATATTTAACAGAATTTTAATCTTCAGTCATCTTCTGCTGGTAACAGTAGTTCTCTGGATCCTTCACCTCACCCCTTTGATAGTTCCTTATCTTATGCCTACTATTATATGTAAATGTTTGCCAGCATTCTACTCTCTGTCCATTGTCCATTTTTTTTTCCCCTTAAACAACCATTTTGGAGCAGTCAAATTGTTGTTGATTACATGAAAGTGAGTGGATTCAGTTCTGCAACAACTTTCAAAATAAGAGCTGTTAGTGTTCCGTTCTAACTTCTGAAGGACAGCTCTGGCCATCGTCCTGGTAGAATGCCTGGGATTGAATCTGCCCCAGTGTTTTATGAAAATGGGCAAATAGTATTATCTATCAGAACTGAAATGTTTAGGAAAAAATTAGACCATCAGAAAAAGTTTAGTTATTATTTAAATTTATAGATCTATCAGTTAACTTCTCACCTAAGAAATTTCCTCATCACTGACCCAGAATATAGATTAATGATAATCATTTACAAATAGATGTTTTCTCTTAAAAAAACAAAGTGTGAAAACCAAGTTTTAAATGATTCTTACCTAGATATTTTAAAAGAGTCTGATTTATACTAAGTAAGATTAAGCTGCCATTCAGTTATTTTCTCTTGACACAGGAACGACTTCTCAAGCAACATGCTTGCTATTAAACTCAATGAAAATAAATTACAAATAGGAAAGAAAAGATGGAGATTTATTTTGGAAATCTATTTCCACTTACTATTTTCATGCTACTTTGACATTAGGAAGTGTTGTTTTACTAAACAACTGAAAATAAATCGAGATTTCAGAGGAAAGTATGTGTTCATATAAATTTGTACTATATATTAAAGTTCTTGAAGGAGCAACTCAAATTTTAAAATATTGAACACTTCTCACATCTATGACAATATATTTTTAATTGCATATTAAAGTTTGAAATCCACAAGTACCAGAAAATACTTTTTAAAATTTTAAGCATCTTAATAGAATATATTTATGGAAGAAGAGAGAAAAAATTACGAAGTCAACATTCTTTAAATAAAAAAGACTAAAAATGAGCATTTCTAATGTGTGGCTAATATAACCAGTCATCATCAGAAAACATAATAGCTATTTATCTTTGCAGTCACTCTTATATGTACCAATGGAATTTTGATCTCTCAGAATTTATAATCAAAGACAACTAGCAATGAAGAGGAGTATGAGTTAGTTGTTTAGTATTTAGGGTGACATATTTTGTATCTCAATGTGTATTCCCGAAGTAAGTTACAATAGGTGTATTTTTGATAGAAGTGACAATTTCTCAGTGCAGTAATTTGCTGCTCCCCATTGTTTCTATTTTATTCAGATGCTTGCAATTATTTCTGTTATACTCAGTGTAAAAATTAAGAAATATTTCCGGTAAGTACATTACCATTGACAAAAGTAGTATAACAAAGTTGAGGTTGCAAGCAGACATTCAGCCTATAATTTCTTCACTAGATCTTGGAACCAGAGTTCACTTGGCTTTCATTTCCTTCTTTTAAGATTTGGCATTCTGGACTGCCATACCTAAAGATGTTACAGAATGTGCTCCATATCAAAATACTGATAAGGTGATAAGAACTTCATTTTAGTTCTAATGAGCACATCATGCTTAAAACAAAACCAAGGGATAAGGGCGCCTGAGTGGCTCAGTCAATAAGCGTCTGCCTTCAGCTCAGGTCATGATCCCCGACTCCAGGGATCAAGCCTTGTATCGGGCTCCCTGCTTGACAGGAAGCCTGCTTCTCCCTCTCTCTGCTCCTGTGCCTTCTCTCTCTGTGTTTCTCTATGTCAAATCAATAAATAAAATCTTTGGAACAAACAAACAAACAAAAACCCCCAAGGAATAACAACAAAAACAAAAAGCAGTATGCTTTATTTAATTGTTTTCTTCTAATAGCAGAGCTGAGAAATTAAATTCTACCTTTACTAAAAGCCTTTAAACATTAGCAGGAAGCGTGTAAGAAATTTAGTGAGTGATTGAGCCATAATATATTATTCATGTAATGTTGGAACTGTTCACGGTACATCATACACCAGATAAGAGAAAAACCACATTCTCTCTCTGTATAATTTGAGACAGCACTGTGTTCAATGAACTATTACATAATAGTTCCATATAATCCACATAATGTTTCTTATCTCATTTTTTATTGAATGACAGCTTTAAGTAAATATTTAACTTTTTCATAGCTATTATTTATAATAATTCACAAAGAAATGAAAGGGAGGGAAAACCAAAATTTTAATGAATTAAGATAAGCTGCTCATAGATTGTTGTGGATGGGAAAAAATACACCATCAGAAAAACAAGTAGTGGTATTATAATTTTTAAGAAACCTATATTTCTTCCCCAATTTTACTTCTAAATGATGCTCTGACTTTTGAAAGACTTCTTGGCTGACTTCTGACTATTCTCCTAGGTAAAGACTAGTTATCATATTTTGAATACCTAGCAAGTGCTGGATAGTGTCAGTGTTAAGGCTTCCCTGAGCCATGATAAATATCTTTCATTTCTCATCATTATCTTTAGGTTATTGTTAGAACACCTTATATGTATAAGATTAGTCAAACAAAAAAGAAATACCCTTGTAGGTAAATGTAGATTATGGAGGAAAAAATCCTTCTCATAAGATATAGAAACATAACTGGTTATATTCCTGCTGCTTATGTGAACACAGTATTTAAATATGAGAAAGCAATCTGGCTATACGGCCAACAATTTATGTTTTGTGATGGACATGCTTTTTATTAGTATGAATTTTAACTGTTATTTCTTAATATAGCTGTTATATAAATATCAACTGTCATTTCTTTTATTTATCCCTGATATATCTTTGTGAAGCTATAATGGCATTATTACAAATATTCATTATTATGGTTTCAAAATAAATTACTCTGAAAAATTGTTCTAAGAACTAGAACCACTTTCTCTTTAATTTATTTTGTTTTATTTTATTTTTTTAAGATTTTGTTTATTTATTTGAGAGAGAGAGTGAGTGAGTGAGAGCAAAGGTTGGAGGAGAGAGAGAGGCAGACTCCATACTGAGCAGGGAGCTGGACACGGGGCTCGATCCCAGGACACTGGGATCATGACCCAAGCCGAAGGCAGACACTCAACTGACTGAGTCCTCCAGGTACCCCTAGAACCGCTTCCTCTTTTAAACCTAACTCAGTTTGTGATTATCTTCCCATGAGTAGCTTCCTTTTTCACCTTCATTGGAAAGAGGTCTCAAAAACAACCACAAACTGGCACAAACTGGATTCAGTTCTGCCATTCATTAAAAAAAAAAAAATGAGCATTTTATTGAAATATCAGAGTGAGAGGTAGCCATGGGGCAAACTTCATAAAATCCTCTTTGAACCCTGTATACTCACCACCCCCATTTTTTTTTTTTTGCCCCCAAACCATTTCATCTCCCAGTTCCCACCTCCCTATTTGGTGTAGAGGGTGAGTGCAAGTGCAGGGACAGGGGAAAGCTAGTAGAAGAAGCTCTCCACTTCATGTACCCAATGAATTTACTCCACAGAGAGAGAGTATTGGAAATTCTATAAATTGATCCTTAAGATTATGTGACTATGAGCTCAAAGGCCTGTCTTGGAACTTACCAGCTGTAATGCATTTGAAAAGTGTTTAGTAGATGTGAATCACTTTCTCTCTCTCTTTTTTTAATTAAAGTTATAAGTGTGGAACTAATCTCTTCCTCATAAGATTGCTGTGAAGATTAAATGAGGTGAGGGAGGTCCAATATTGCAAATATAGTAGGCCTCCAATAAAAGTCAGTTTCTTTTGGGGCACCTGGGTGGCTCAGTTGGTTAAGCGACTGTCTTCGGCTCAGGTCATAATCCCGGAGACCCGGGATCGAGCCCCACATTGGGCTCCCTATTCCATGGGAAGACTGCTTCTCACTCCCCCTACTTGTGTTCCCTCTCTCGCTGTGTTTCTGTCAAGTAAATAAATATTTTTTTTTTTTTTAAGTCAGTTTCTTTCCCTGCTTAAACTGTGGCTTGCAGACATCTTTATATCCTGAGGATACTGGTTTCTTGATCTTTCTTGACAAGGTTGCTATATTTCTTTCTCTCTCTCTCTCTCTGGTCTCCGTGTATTTCATGCACAGACTCTGAAGTTTCACTGAATGCTGACTGCATGGTGACTCCTTTTAGCAGCTAATTCAGCTCCTTGTCGTTGGCCATGGTCATCAGGATGTGTTGGGGTGTGACCTGTCCCTTCTTGTCTCTTGACGCATTGCCCAGTAGTTCCAGAATCTCATCTGTCAGGTTCTCCAGCTCCTGTGAAGCCAGGCAAATGTTTAAGAGCCATTGCACAATGAAGTTGAGATTTGTTAAAAGTATTTGACATTCCTAATCCATTGAGTTAAGTGACTGTAATTCACTAATAATTCAGCAGAGAATGCTGGACATGTGGCAATAGCAAAATTAGTAGTTTTGATATGCTATAATTTTATTCCATTAGTTATAAAATACAAAATAAGTTTAACAGAAAGAGCTCATCCTGTCTTGTCTTTCCTTTCTTTTACTCTTACAGTTGTTATACTAGACATTCATTCTTTTTCTTAGTTTGGGTTTTTGTTGTTGCTAATGTTGTTATTATTTATTCTTTCTTACTTTCATCAAAGCTACTCTACACTTAGTCCATATGATTTGGGTAATGTAAATCTTACCTGTGTCTCCAAGACTGGTATTCTCTTTAGATATGACGGTTCCAACAATTACAATATAGGAGCCCTACTACTTTATTCAAGGATAGCATCTGACCCAAGAAGAGGAAATATATCTGTTGTACTCCTGAGAGAAGTGAAGGAAGCCCATTGAGTCTGGTGTATTTTCCTTACCATAATCCTTCATTCATGTTGTCCAGCTTGAGGTGTTGGGAGGTGGGAGTCGATCTGGCAACTTTACTTGTTTGGAATGGAGACAGAGGACACAACATTAAAGAATGAAAGACAAAAATTCAACTGCAGGGACATTGCTTAAAGTTGTGAATCAAGCTTTACATAAAGCTACCATTTCACTTACTAATGTAAGCTCCTAAATTTCTTTTTGTTTTTCGTTAAGCAAATTTTATTTAGATTTTTATAACATTTATAAATGAGATAAACATTTTTAACTAATACCTCCTTATCTCTATTTTTCTTTTGTGAATTGTGATTTCTAACTCATCCTTTTCTATTCTATTCTCTTTTTTCTCTTTTCCTTCATGTACCATTTCCCTTCCTCTTTGTTACTCCACAGTTTAACTTAAGTAAAATTATGAAAATGGCCCCACATGAACAAAAATTCTCAAAATCATTTATTTATGATGTCTTTCCTTCCTTGAAGTGTTATTTGCCCTTTATATCTGATGTCCTTTTAAGACCTTTAATTAATTTCTATTACTCTTCTTAAAAGACCCAGCATGGCACCATGCATCCCATATGTATTCAAAGTATTAATTAGAAATAATGATAATGATCAACCTCATGAAACATTTTTAACTCTGTCGATTTTCACCTGGCAAGCTGTGAACATGAAAGATGGGCAGAGTACTAGCCATACCAGGAAGTAAAATTAATGAGCAGAGGCAATGTCTAATTCTATATATTTTTAATAGTGTTTATTACAGTTAGCACTCAATTTAAATTAATAATATTAAGAGCAGAATTGGCAGTTCCCTTGTCAGATAAGTCAGTAGGTTCCGTCCTAATAGACAATGAACCAATAGGTTATGACAGCCATATTTTTATGTGTTCTTTCTTCTACCTTTGGTTTTTCAATGGAAATGCTGGAGTATTCTTTCAAAATACCTTAATATAATCCTCATTTTTTTCATTCCCTCATGTCTTTCAAAAGCAGATCACATATTGGATTCTCTTCTGGGGCATTTCATGTGGATTTACAAAGCCATTTTCATATAACCAACCATCTTTAATTTTATTCTGAAATGTTTCTTGCCTCTCTGAGATTCTGCTTCACTTGCAGAAATGTGAGCTAGGAAGAAGCCAACAGAGTGAAAGCAAATGTATGTGGTCTGGACACAGCATACAAATGCTTCCAGGATCAGGCTGAGGGCTCAGAGTGGGGATCAGCTACATCCCTTGTTTTTCCCCTTTCTTGTTCAGTTTTGGACAGGGTGTATAAATGCACATCAGGGATAGAAATAGTTACAGAGCTTGACTTATCCCTAAATGGGTTGTCACAAGGAGCTCAGGGAGATGACATATATTCTTTGGCTATTCTTAAATTACACCTGGGATCTTAATTTTCCACACTCCTTTTCCTTAGGCTGGTTTCACCAATATAAACTACTTAGTAAAATCAACGATTCTTCTCCACCGTAGTCTATACAGCCAAAATTTTTCTTGTTTTTAAATGACCTAGATATATTGGTAGAAAAAAGACTGGAATAATATATAGCAGATGATATATTTGGCTTCTCAAGGTGCTAAGCTAACATAGTTATTTATTATTATTATTTTTTAAAGATTTTATTTATTTATTTGACAGAGAGAAACACAACTAAAGAGAGAACACAAGCAAAGAGAGTGAGTTAGGGAGAAGCAGACTTCCTGCCGAGCAGGACGGGACTCAATCCTGGGACTCTGGGATCATGACCTGAGCTGAAGGCAGATGCTTAATGACTGAGCCACCCAGGTACTCCCGTAAGCTAACATAGTTATTTTTTTAATCAACTTTCTACTTTTTTAAATGTTTAGTTTTAGTAAGTATAAGTTAATTTTTCATAGTAATGAAATTTTAAGTAAAAAAATACATTTTTACTCTAGTTCCCCAATATTTTTTCCTTAAATATTGAAAGATTTCTAAATGAATATGTTCATCAAGTTATACACAGAATGTTTCCCTGAGTTCACTATAAGAGTAGTACAAGGAGGGCGCATGGGTGGCTCAGTGGGTTAAAGCCTCTGCCTTTGGCTCAGGTCGATCTCCGGGTCCTGGGATCGAGGCCCGCATCAGGCTCTCTGCTCAGCAGGGAGCCTGCTTCCTCCTCTCTCTCTGTCTGCCTCTCTGCCTACTTGTGCTCTCTCTCTCTCTCTCTCTCTCTGTCAAATAAATAGAATATTAAAAAAAAAAAAAGAGTAGTATAAGGAAAGAGTATGCAGTTTAAAATCACAATAAACATGGCTTCCGGCTCAGGCTGTGACATAATTTCTCTTTAGTCTGATTAAATAGTGTATTTTTTTCTGATCAAATGAAGGTGATGGGCTACTTGTTTTTGTAAAAAGAGAAAGAGTGAGGCACAGAAATATAGTAAGAATTTTGAATTGCCTAGGAACTTCCTAAAAGTGAAGAGATGTGACCTCACTTCCCTCAGAGGCAGAGAAGAAGATGGGCAGAGAAGAAAATCTGAAGTTTTCAAGAAATTGTGGAATAAGAACTCTACCCATTTCTTAAAAAATTAAATTACACATGGGAGAAAATAACATAGGATTCTTGGCTATCAAGAAGAGAAGGAAAAGGGGCTTCTGAGTGGCTCAGTTAAGTGTCTGCCTTCAGCTCAGGTCATGATTCCAGGGTCCTGGGATCGAGCGCCGCATCGTGCTCCCTGTTCAGCAAGGAGTCTTCTTCTTCATCTGCCCCTCCTCACTTACGCTCTCTCTTTCACTCTAACTCACTCTCTCTCTCTCAAATAAACAAAATCTCAAAAAAAAAAAAAAAGAGGGAGAAAAGCAAAAGTAGAATTCATGTAAACTGATTTTCTTGTTCAACTAAAAATAAGCAGGAAGATAACTTCTCTCCAGTGATTTTTAAAATGTAGCTTTTCAGTACAATCTGATTAACATACAAAGACATGATACAAAATTTATTTATACATAAATATGTCATGTCTTTAAACTGCTTTGCTAAGGTGAGCCTTCTAGCACCATGGCTCTCTTCTCATCGCCCTTGCCAAAGAACACAAAGTCTCAGCTGGTTGAAGCTGTGCTGAGATAACATGGCTCGTTTGGCTTCACCAACATGATATGATAGAATATTTTATTATTTTTATTTTTTGAACGATTTTTGTCGGTCTACCTCAAAGAAATAAATTTCTCATCATGATAAATCCTCAAAAACTTTGTGTTCTCAAAAAAAAAGCAAACATATGAATCTTATTTGAAGGTTTTTTAACCTTTGCCATATATAAAGGCTTTGATAACTTTTTATTTCTTTAAGCCATAAGGAAAAAATGATTTCCAGTTTCATGGTTCCAGAAAATGGAATCTATGCCAATGAAAGTAAGAAAGATCTATTAATGATAGTAATATATAATGGTGAGGCCACCTGACTGAACGATCCTTTTCATTTACTATAAGATATATTGACACTCTACTTTAATCCTTGGGATACACATACAAAGTCACGGTAAGACGCTTTAGACATATGTAAGCCTAACTCTGATGTTTTTAAGTTCTTGTTACTACAGTAATAAACTTCAAATACATCAAATAGAAAAGATCAGTCACAAGCTTGCACACTTAGAAGTTTCTCTGCTAGGAGCACAGACTGGACTTGTAGGGATACTTTATTACTGGTCTGTAGGGGGAATCTCCTCTGAAATAGGATGAAATGTTAGACTCTTCTTTCTTTCATGTATTAAGGTAAAGGAACAATTTTAGCAAACTATGTAGTGAGTGACTATTCCCCACTGATCACTGAAATTTAAACATTCCTATACCAGTGGTCCTGGCCACTTTGAACTTTCAGTTTCTTAAAAATTGAATGTACTCACACATTAAGTCATAAAAAGTGTTTGTATTACCCCCAAGATAAAAAGGACAGACCATACTAAAGGATGCACCTTTAAATGAAGTAGTAGTGGCAGGAAGAGCAAGAAGGGTTATTACTTGTAATAACTAATCAGGAGTGTTCAGTTTTGTATTTTTTTTTCTGATAACCACATCAATGATCAATTATGTTCTTAATGACCATAATATTAAAGAAACAATTGGGATACTCAAAATACTCATTATATGCAGCACTAATTCTGTTACAGAAGGTAAAAACCTTCCTTTGTGATAGAGCACATTGTTACCTTATACATATTAATTGTTAGCAAAAAATGAGAAACGTAGGAAGAAGAATAAAACTTTTCCATTTGAGCTTTTAAAGGATTTCTAAGTCCCTTTCCTTTTTATCTGACATATCAATCAGGAAATATGATTATAATTCAGAAAGAATTATACACTTAACTATATACTTAAGTAAGAGGTTTGACTGGGCTGCTGGCTCTGAGGTTCAAGTAGCATTTATAAAATCAAAATCATGAGACACCGAGAACAAGGTTACCATTACCGTGGCACTGAGAGACTCAGACGAGTGCCCACAGGGAGTTAATATGGTTAAGGTTACCCATGTTAAGCGGCATCTTATAGAACATTCTGTCTTGAGTATTATTTCTATTTATAAGAATAGCCTAATTCATTTATGTCAAATGTGGCTTTTGGATATTCAATTTTTTTAATGTCACCAAAATTATCTCAGAGGAGTAGCTCTGACAGGTCAATCATTGCAGATGGTAAGTGCTTTGTTAATTATACAGAAATTTAGAAACAATTGTAGAATGTCTTGCCTCAGGAGAAATTTCTCTCTTCCTATCTGAGAGCTGCTTCTCTCTACTGAATTAATTTTGTGTTTGTGAACAGATAACAATCTCTGCCACGTGGTAGAAATAACTCCTTGCTCCTTGCTCAAATAGGCAAGTGTAAATAAGCAGAGAATATCACAAACAAACAATACCATTCTTTTTTAAATAATGCAGTGTGTGTAATTAGGAGTATGCAATTACAACAGTGTACAGCTCTCAGTGTAACAATTAGGTTTTCAGTAAAATGTAATTTGTTCCAATGTAAATGTTTTCCCTCAATTCAGAAGATTCCCTTGAGTTGTTTCAACAAGCATTTTTTCTGCAAATACATACAATTGTATACTATGTTCCAATATACAAATCTAAGAGGACAGCTCTATTATAATGGGCTACTGAAATTTTCAAAATACGAGGGTTCCAATGGTATCTTGAGATCAGAAAGTAGGGTAATCACTTTCTGGGAACTATTGACAGATCGCCTCTGTGGTATATTGTATGTACATATGTATATATACACAAACATACATATATGCCCCTTTTGGATGTGACTTTGCTGCTCCGTCCATAAGAGGTGGAGTCTAGATCCCCACTTCTTAAATTGGGCAGTTTTGTGACTTGCTTTGACTACTATAGTGTAAGTGATTTTATTTGACTACCAAGGCTTTAAGAGACCTTGGAATGTGGCCCTGACACTCCCATGTAAATGATCTTACTACTCTATAGAGGAGGAGAGGCAGGTGTAGCATTGAGTCTGCCAGTGACATCAAGGGTCAGACATGTGAGTGAAGCCCTTGGGTCTTCTAGCTTTACTGACCCCTAGCTGACTCCAACCAACTGAATAAGACCAGATGAAATGTGCAGGTGAACTCTCCAGTCAACTGATAGAATTAAGAGAATAATTATTCATGCTTGAACCTCTACATTTTAGAGTGGTTGCAGATAGAAAAGAGCAACTGAAATCGTCCTTCTAGTTCTCTTCTATCACAATGTTTGGTAGTACCACAGAGTCAACTTTGTTTCCTCAGATATATTAAACATCATGACATGTTTAATGCTACTATGATTTGAACTCAGATCTTCTACTTCCTTAATGATTTAGTTCCTATCTACTTCTCTGGCCTTCTCTCTGTTGGTCTAATGGATCATCAGATACCTACCCTGAAGCTGTCTTTCCCCTAACTCAGTCATGGAGCTCTCCATCATGCACAGGCTGTGTCATCTCCTTGCCTCGGGACATGATATACTGATGCATACTGCCTTCATCATCTCTATCAGGAAATCTTCTGAGTATTGCCCCTTCCCCAACAACTCAGGCTATGCTGGGTATCCTTGTCAATATTTCAATCACCTCCTCTTTTTGTATTACAAGAATGAAGACCTATAGTGCGTAGTAACTTCGTGTTGGTTTTTCTAGTTTTTTTTTTTTTTTAAGATTTTATTTATTTATTTGAGAGAATGAGAGAGAGCATGAGAGGGGAGAAGGTCAGAGGGAGAAGCAGATTACCCGTGGAGCCAGGAGCCCGATGTGGGACTCAATCCCTTGACTCCAAGATCATGACCTGAGTTGAAGGTAATGGCTTAACCAACTGAGCCACCCAGGCACCCCTGGTTTTTTAAGTTTTGAGATCAGAAAATGTGACAATTTTATCTTGGTATCCCTGGGGTCTGGCATAAATAGAAGACAAGCAGCAAATGCAGGAGGAATAAATGATCAGCTGAATGAAAAAGAATGAAATTTCTAAGAGAACAAAGGGGCTGTCTTTGAATTGATCGAATATGAAATTAGCTACAAATGAACAATATTAATGTTGGGATTAGAAGGGAGGTGGGGGAGAGGCGCCTGGGTGGTTCACTTGGTTAAGGGACAGACTCTTGGTTTCAGATCAGGTCAAGGTCTCAGGGTCTTGGAATCAGTCACACAGTGGCCTCTGGCTTCCTGCTCAGCAGGGAGTCTGCCTCTCCCCCTGTTGGTGCTCTGCTAGCTCTCTCTCTCTCCCTCTCTCCCTCTTTCTCTTGCTTTTGTTCTCATTCTTAAATTAATACATTTTAAGAATCTTTAAGAATATATATTAAAAAAAGGGAAGTGTGGGAAAGATTGTATAGGGCCTTTTCTACTAAGTGTAAAAGGACAACTGAAGATTTTAAGCAGGAGCAGGATATGGAGAAGTTAACTTTTAGAAAGATCCCTCCAGCTATTTTGTGGAATCAGAAGATGCAAAATTAAAAATAAAGAGATTACTTAGGAAGCTGGAAAATTTCAGTTATTTTTGATAATTTCACCTATTATAAAAATCGGGATTGAAAGAAAAGAGATCTGGAAGCAGGAATTCTGAGTTCACATTCTGTCAGTGGCTGTTCCCATATATCATTGGTCCATTATCTATTTGCTGAGATTGCCAATGTCTTCAATAGTGTAATAAAGATTATAATTCAAGGTAATAGGAATGAAAGTGTTAAATGGAGGAAACATGGTAATGTAAACTATAATGCACTAAGAGCTATATGATTAGAACTGATACTTTATACTTTCATAAGACTTTGAAATTTTTTTAATCAAAAATCTCTTGATCTAAGTTTAGATTTAACAGTAGAGACACTCTCACCAATATATAGCTGATTGGTTCTCACTGTACTATAATAGTAAACTGGAAAGGTATTTCTGGCTTGCTTTACTGGAAAAGCAGACAATAAATGGAAAATACCCTTGTAAGAGAGAAAAAAAATCCTGTTAAAGAATTATTACAGGATAGAATTCAGTTATCAAATTCCTTTTAAAATAGTCCTAGTTGTCTGTTGCCATGTGACAAATCACCCCAAAATTTAGTGTCATAAAACAATAACCAATTTAATTATGCTCATGAATTCTGTGGGCCAGAAGTTAGGATAGGATACAGTGACAGTGGCTTATCTGTGTTCTATGATGTCTGAGACCTAACTTGGAAAGATTCAAATGTCTGGTAGGCTGGAATTATGTGGAGGGTTTTAAGTCACATGTCTGAAGCCTGTTCTGAAAAGACTGAAAAGCTGGTACAGCTGGATCTGTTGATATCCTTCACGTGGTCTCTACATATGGCTTATAAGGTCTTCTCTCAATATGGCTACCTTGAGGTAATTAAACTTATTACTTGTAAGAAGAGTGAATATCCTCACAAATAAAACAGAAGCTTCATGGGCTTTTGTCGCAGAGCCTCAGAAGTCCCATAGCTTGACTGCCACTGTACCATCTTGATTGAAGTGGATCCAAACCCATCTATAGTCAAGGGGAGAAGATACAGATCTCACTCTTAATGGGAAGAAGGTCAAGAAATTAATGGACATATTTTAAAATGTCCACACAGTTTCACTGAGGGAACTTAATATGTGCTTTTTTTTTTTGAAAATGTATGCTAATCAAACCCTATATTATCCACGTGAAAGTCATTGAAAAGAAGATAAGAATTTCCTTTGAACTTTAGTTTTTGTTATTCTCATGATTTTTCCCAATGTCCCTCAATAAAATATAACAATATAGTTATCCAGTAGTTCCATACAAAATCCCATGCTGATTGAGAATTTTTAGGGGTGATTGCAAAGATGCAAGGAAGACATTTTTTGAGACAGTAAATTGTAATAGGAATGAGGTGAACGGTACAGATTGCACAAATCCAACTTATTGATTGGCTTGATACAAAGAATGGAAAAGAGGAGAAAGGCAGACTTCTCTCCTGGGGGATTACCTAGTTGTTAGATCTGAAACAGGTAAAGAACATCCCTGCCATGTTTGGGGTTTATTATTGGGGATGAGGAGGGAGTAAATGGTAAAAGTTAATTTTAAAGGGTATATGCCTTTTATGAAGATAATGAGACTTTGTGTAAAAATGCTCACCCTATACCAGTGGATACCAAACACTGGACTTTAGATAAAAATTAATGTTAAAATTAAATAACACAAGCATAAGAATGAGATGGACTTGGTACGGTACAAAAGAGAGCAGCTTTTTCTTTCCTACTCCCTGCTATGACCTGAAATATCAGGCTGGTTTTCTAACTTTTACGGTAATTTCTAAGGTTTTAACAAATGTCCTTATTAAAAATGTCAGTCCAGACCATTATTTCATATCTTATCCAGTCTGAATTTTCTCCACACTGCCTTGAACCCAAGCTTAAACAAGAAAGCCTGCAGTGAGCTGGGATGAGCTTGTAATGAGAATGGGAATGAGGATAGAGTGATGGTTAGTTTCCCTTTCTTTATCCCTTTCTTCTTTACATCTTCTCCTTCCCTGCTTTTTGGTCCTCCGGGGATGGACAGAAGAGCAAGGGAAAATCAGGGCAGACAAAATCTTGAATGAAGGAATTGTAACTATTATCAGGGTTTTCTTTTCTTTTTCTTTTTTTTAACAGACTTTTATTTTTTTAAGATAGATTTATTTATTTATTTATTTATTTATTTATTTATTTATTTATTTATTTGACAGAGAGAGAGATCACAAGTAGGCAGAGAGGCAGGCAGAGACAGAGGAAGGAACAGGCTCCCTGCAGAGCAGAGAACCCGACACAGGCCTTGATCCCAGGACCCTGAGATCATGACCTGAGCTGAAAGCAGAGGCTTTAACACACTGAGCCACCCAGGCGCCCTTACCAGGGTTTTCTGGGTGAAATATTTTTCAACATCCTGGAATCTTTTGTGGGTTTACTGGCACTTCCTCCTTCTAGGGCTCTCAGAGTGCAGTTTACTGGTGCAAATATTACTTCTTTGATCATTTGCTTAGACTTAGCCGCAGGGCCTTCTTTCAGGTTGTTTTCCAACTACGTAAGGAAGACCATTTGGGTGGGTAATGTCCATTTTGATGTTCCCTAACAAAGCTATGCAGGAAAATCATCTGGTCTGCCATGGTGGGAATGTGACTCATTCCTACTGTAGGATGCTTTCTTTACTACAGACCACTGCAGCCAGTCTCAGCCTTGTAGAATTTTTCTGACTTGAGCTACTGTGTTTCTCAAACTATAGGAAGTATCTAGCAATCTCAGTCCAGTTCTTTGAAGTCTTTCTGGCTGATTGGAGAAGGACATGGAGCAGGCAAAGACGATATCTTAGTTTACTAATATTTCTTTCCTTAACGAAATCCTTTCTATACTCTTTGATAATAGATATGTTACCTTCCCCTCACACATTCTTCACCTAGATAATTAGCCCATGGCTACTGGACTCATTTCTTTATGTCTTAGCATATTTTGCATAGATATCTGATCTAGAATCTGTTTTTTTTTTTAACTTTCAAGTCTAAGCCTAAAAACTTGTAAGACAATAAGAAAATTTGGACTTCATATTCTGATATATTTACCATCATATTTATTAATATGTTAGTTATACAGACTATGAAACTAAAATAATAAGCAAAAACTAAAGTATTTTTAAGAATTCAAAAAAGATGAAAAACTTTTTTTTGAGGAAACACTTTAAAATATATTTAAGCATTTCTTGATGGCAAAACATGATTTTATCTCAGTAAAAATACTAATATTTCATACTGAATATAAGGTGATTGCATTTTTTTAATCTTTTCAAGATCTTGGGTTTAGTCTGATTAAATGTCTGGATTTTAATTTAGTTTCTTTCTTTTTCTTTTTCTTTTTTATTAAAAAATGTATTGAAGTATAGTTGAAAACCAGTGTTACATTAGTTTCACTTGTAGAACATAGTGATGCAACAACTCTGTATTTTATGTAATGCTTACCACAAATGTAGCCACTATTTGTCACCATAAACCCTACTATAAAACCAGTGACTATAGTTCCTATGCTATAGCTCTCATCTCTGTGACTTACATATTTCATAACTGAAAGCCCATATTTCCTAGTCCCCTAAATTCAATTTATTTTTATTCTTTATCTTGATGACTTTAATGACTGAAAGACCATAACTGTCAAAAGTACATAGATATAAAGAGGAGTAACATGGTTGGTTTTGCTTATTATAGTATTAAATCATGGCACATACTTTTCAATCACATCTAGCAATTATGCAACAATTTTTATTGAGGTTTTAATCTGTGAAAATTCTATCTTATATTGATCAGTTTTCTCATAAACACATTGGAAAAGCTTAAAATTCAGTGTATCTTAACAATGTATACAAGATACAAGGAAACTTTTTCTTGAGGACAGTTTAGAAAATTGTTTCCATTTTTAATGTGAACATATGAGAGTTTATTTGGTAACCAAATCACAGACTGATCAAAACACTTCTAAACAACCATTTTCTAAATACTTTCTCCTTACATAAGTTGGTTTTATTTTCCCCCAAATAATTATTTTTTTTCACTCCTTGTTAAAGCAAACCATTTTATTTGAAGGGAAAGATTAAGTGCTCATTTTTCAAAATTATTTTCTAATTGCATAGTTTTAACAGCTAGCTGTCATAAAAATATTAAGTATTTATTTCTATTAAGAGCTCTTTTAAAAAAGAGAAAGGTGGGTAATCTTTTACACTCTATCTTATTTATTAATTCATTTATTTTTTACAGTGAGATGACTTGTGAACCTTATGTGATACAAATAACAGCCTCTCTGTCATTGAAAACATATTTTTATAATTATTGTTGTCATCCTTGTTGAACTGTCTGTAGTAAATATATATAACTCTAGTTTAAACTTACTAGGTTTAATAAGCAATTAAGTTGTTATTAAACTCACTGAATGAACTTCCAAGTATAGCAATAGCTTTCCAGCCTTACTCTAGACTGTCTTCCCGTCTCTGTCTTTCTCTCTCAATTCTAATCTGATAAACTCCTCCATTAGTGGTTGTCCTTGTAGTTAAAAAAAATATTTTTCCCACTTAAAGCTTTTTTTCTTTCAAAAATCTGTTGAAGACATGCTTTTTTTGAATGCATTTTTCTTTAAAAGCTCCTTTAGCTTTTATTTTTATTTATGAAACACTGTCTAGCAAGTGCATATTTCCAAAAGAAAAAAAGCTAAGAAAAAGCTAAGAAAGGTTGGATGATTTTGTTTATTCACTTGTGTAAGAAAAATAACAATTCGTTCTAATATGTATTTCTTCATAATTTCAGCAACATTTTCAATGCTTCTGACAGCCCTATTTGCAAACAAAATAATGCATTTTAATTTGTTACCAAATCATTTGCCACATATTTTCTCAGTCATCTTTACTGTGTCAGGAATAATTACTGTTTTCTCAAAGGGGAATTTTTTTTTTCTCTTTCATAAGGAAAAGACTTCAAAAGAGACTCTGAATGCTACTTTAAAAGTATCTTGCTAATTGCGATGGCTTTATTTTAACATTAGTACTCATATATCAAGACACCATAAACACATAAAGCAAATTTCATCTATTTTTCAAATGACAGCTAGATAATTCCACAATTTTCACCGATTTCTTATGAGTTCTGATTTTTTTTGTTTGTTTGTTTGTTTTTGCTTGTTTGTTTTTAATATAGTGCTGTGGTTAAGGAAAAGTTTTTATTTAATAAAGACTAGAAAAGTGTTAGTTAGCTATGTTCTTGTTGCCTACTTGGGTTTCCATTATTAGCATTTTCTTAAATTTATGGTTTATCTGCAGTAATCTTTTTTAAACTATACCATCAGTTTACTGGAGTTAGTTTGTTCAATTTTAGAGCATAATCCATAAATCCACATACACTTTGTGTTTCAGTAAGCTGAAAGTTGAACAAACAATGAGAATATTTCACTAAATCTCCTGTAGAACTTTACACTTCCCTCAGGATAATTTAACAGTAAATCACACATAATGGTCTGTCCTGTGGACCTGATGAGGGAGCAGAGTCATTCCATATATTTGATAACATTAAAATCTTTTTGTTTTAATCTTTGGATTATATTCTCTAATATTTCCCCCGTGCTCACCAGCATATGTTCCCACATGTCTTGGTGTGTTAGTCCTTTAGGCATCTATAAAAGAATATCACTGAGTGGCTCATAGACAGCAGAAATTTATTTCTCACAGTTCTGGAAGCTGGGAAGTCCAAGATCAAGGCACCAGTATGGCCATGTTCTGGCAAAGGCCCTCTTTTTTTGCTCATAGCCAGCACCTTTTCTCTGAATCCTCGAAGAGCTAGGGATCTCGGTGGGGTCTCCCTTATAAAAGCATTACTACACTCATGAAGGCTCCACCCTGGTGACTTAAACACCTTCCCAAAGCTCCACCAACTAATACAAATTGCTGTGGTTAGGAATTCAATATATTAATATGGCAGAAGATAACATTCATTCCATAGCACCTGATATATATACATCACACTCCTAATAATTTTGTTCTGAATCAAACTCCTCCAGAGATGGGGACTATACCTCCAAATAAGATTATTCTAGTAACTCTGACAGATATAACTGCTGGAAATTCCATTCTCATATTGATTCAAAATCTTTTTACTCACAACTTTCATCCACTATTCCTAGGTCAGCCAAAGGTGGCAGACCCAGAATGAGAATCCCTTAAATATTTTATTATTTATTCTTTACTGCACATTGTTTGGGTTGCCAAATGATTTGCAAGTCTAAAACAGTTATCAGCTCTATACAGAGACTTCTTTCATGCATTTCCAAAATAATTATCCAATATATTTTAAATAATATGGTAGTATTAAATAAGTTTGTTCATGAACTGTTTTGTCACCTGATTCACCAGTGGGGAAAGTTTGAAATTCTCGAGGATAGTTCTTCTGAATTGACCCACAGATAGTCTAAAACTCTTTAGCTCTTTTGGCTCATTTGGAAAGAACTCACTTTCTGTATGGACAATGCCTTTACTAAAAATTGTTTCTTCATTTCAATGACAAGAACTGATGTGATCTTTGAGATGAAAGTTTAATCTTGTCATTTTAATGTTAAACTGAAATCAGGGAAGAGGGTCAGTTTGAGGGTTGCATTATGAATGCCATACAAAAGGTAACACCTTAATGTATTATATGAAAACTCCCCAAATTGTCCATAATGTAATGATGGACACAACCTGACAAGAGCTTACTGCTTCTGGTAATGTGATTTTAGCTTCTGAACAATAAATATAAGAACAGTGAAAGGTACACAATCAAAAATACCACACCTTCAGCAAAGGTTATAGTCTTAGAGTTAGCAGTGTTAGTGATTGTCCTTATTAAGGGTTTGTTTGGACATTATGACTTCTAAAACACAGCACATTTTTCTGTAGGGTTCTGTTTTTTTCTTGAAGACAAATTTTCAACACAGTGGATTTTCACTGGGTGGCCTGAGAGTGAACTTTCCAATGGGCTTTAAATAGCCATTTTAAGAACAGAGTGTGCTTTATAAATACAGAGGACAAACTGGTGGTTACTAGAGGGGAGGGAAGTAGATGAACAGGCGATTTGGATAGAGGGTAGTGGGAGGTGTGGACTTCTAGTTATGGAATGGGTCACTCATGGGGATGCAAGGTATAGCATAGGGAATGTAGTCTATGATATTATAATAGTATTGTATGGTGACAGGTAGTAGCTACATTAGTAGTAAGCATCATGTAACATACAGAGTTATTAAATCACGATATTGTACCCTTGAAACTAATATAACATTGTTTGTTAACTATACTTCGATCAAAAAACAGTTTATTTGCATTCACAGCAAGGGTATATAAATGGATTTTTTCTAGTTGTGATTATGTACCTTTTACCCATTCACATAAAATTATAGTGACCTTTTAAAATGCCCCCAAACTGGATACTTTTAAAAGTGAAAGCACTGTGACTAGCAACCAGGGTGGGACAAGAGAAAAAGGCCAAGACTGCCTCAGACTAGCCCAGATGTCTGATCACTCTACGTAAAATGTATAATGACCAGCAAGGCACAACCAGTGAACCCAGGATTTCCACAAAAGTGCTCTCTTAATCTGACTACCCCAGAATCCCTGGGTTACTTGTTAAAAATGCTGCTGCCCTGGCTTCACTCCCAAGATGGTTAGATTGTCCATATTTTTAGGTCTGTAGGTGATTCTGATAATGACAGTAATCAACCGCAGCTAGTGTGGGCCACTTCCCTTTGGAACTCTCCGACTTCGTGTTTTGCACTGGAATTGGCATATCCACACTTAACCTTATATATCCACATTTTTTTTCATTTTTTTTCAAATTCAGGAACAATATTTTTCCCTTTTAACATTTAAAAATCCGGATACATTTTAGAATGGATGGCATCTTAAAATCAGGACATAATTTTCACTGCCTATGCGTTCATGGACTTGGCTTATTTCTGGAAGCATGACTGAACTGTAACCCATAAATGTTGATTTTTAATCAACAAACTGAGGATCAAATAAAGAAAGAGTAAGAGATCTAGTTGTTGTCTGAGGATTTTCTGTTGACACTTTAAAAACAAACCAAAAAATGGAAGCATCAAATTTTGCATAATGGGTGTCACCAAATTTGAAAAATATTTCCTGGAGGTGTTAGTAGAAGGCTATTTTAAGAAATATTTCATTATTGGTGAATTTCATGGCAAGGAGAGGGTGATACTCTGCGGGAAGACTCAGGCATTGATGACTCTGAATTGAAGAATGATTTAGAATAATTGGATACAAAATAAGAAGTTCTAAGAATTTCTTAAAACAATTATTTGCCTTAATTTTTTTCTTATGCACAAGAATGCTATGATAGAAATATAAGTGTATATAAATCAGAAACAGTTCTTTAAAAATGACATTTGAAGTCACAAAAATATGGTATTGTTTATTTAGCAGGATTTTTTATTTCTCAGTGATATATGAAAATATATTTTTTTAATTCCAGTGTAACTAACATACAATACAGTCTTATGTTAGTTTCAGGTGTATAATACAGTGATTCAATAATGCTACACATTACTCTGTGCTCATCATGTAAGTGTACTCTTAAAAATGTTGTATCGTAGTTGATAATGTCTGAGATTTGATATATGATATAGACACTAGGCAAAAAGGAAAAATAAGTTAAATCCTTTGGTAACTTTGCTGGCTATTTCACTTAGGCAGCACATGCTCCAGAGAAAGGATATAATAAAGCACATTAATATCAGTTAATCTCAGTTCCTCTGTACCTGTCACAATGTAAACATTTTCTCACAAAGTGTGTGACTTCAGAATTAAGGGTTTTTAAAATAAACAAAGTAATCATCTGAAGTTTTATCGAGACTGTTCCATGTTAGAATAAAATCTGGGTTATTTAGTGACATTTCAAGGGCTCTTTCGAGTCTACCCAATGACTAGTCCAAGCCAATGCCTGTTTAATTTGTGACTCCACAATACAACCACACACACACACACACACACACACACACACACACACACACACACAAGAAATAATAGCACTCCCTATCAGACTTAATAGTAGTTTGCAATGTTTTAAGTCACCCACAACAGCCAGGGAGAGGAGATTCGGGGCTGAGTAAGGAGGAGGTTTGGTCCCTGCCCCCATCTTCCACAACTCTGCTCTCCAGTTGTGTTTCTTTTCAGATGATACAGAGAAGCCCAGCTGCCAGCAGACAACGGGCTGAACGGTAGCCAGCTGCTTTATAACTGTGTTAGCCAGAAGCCCTCATGAGAAATATTTTTCCTGGAAAATAAATTATAACATGTCTAAGTGGTGCCTGACAAAGCTAAACAGGAGGCATGCTGCTCTACTGCAAATTCATCTGCAGTCTCTGGGTAGAAAGACAAATAAAAGCACTTCATCAAAATCAGTCACAGAAACCCAGGAATACCCATAGGAGACCACTAAACTCTAAATACCAATCAATTTCTCCAACTTTTTTTTTGTCAAACTTGCAAGTCCTTTTAAGCATTGTCTTCTTGAACTGCCAGGCAGCAGCTGGCTGGTATGGAGAAAGATCAGAAGGAATACAGTTTGGGGGCCTTCTATGACACAGTGGTTTATCTAGCTGAAGACCCTTATTGCTGAAGGGTGTTTTTGGCCTTAGAGCATCAATTAAGGTTAAAGCTAAACGCCTGCTTTTATGTCCATATGTTTGCAATGTCTCTGCTTGAAGAGGTTTGCTTAAATATACTGGGTAACAATACAAATAGAAAATCTGTTAAGAAGCTGCCCCTCCAACTGCAAGTTTAAAACTGCAATCCTGAAAGTAATTCAATATATAGCCTGTAGATATTTCAATATTTTCTGGTCCCATAACAATCACAATTCCACTGGGGCAAGGTATTGATGATTTAAGAAGATGCTAGTCTTGGTATTGACTTTGATTTAATCAAAATCTTATGGTGATATTTAATCAAGGTACTTCTGATGCACCTGTTATGCTTAGGTCATTTTTTGCTAGGTGCTGCAAGTGATCATCATAATATCTACATTTAAGGAGTTTGTATTTTCATTCCAGAATCTAATAGTCATAAAAGATAGTTTTTCTCCAGGCTATGCCTTTAAATAGTTGTGTGACCATGAAAAAGTCAGCTAGGTTTTGGCATGTGGCTAATATATAAAGAAATTCATTTTGGACAATAGATTGGGACAGTAAGAGCTTGGAAAAAGGAAGAGCAACTTTGAGCCCATAGAAATATGGAGAGCATAAATTAAGGTGACAATAGACATGGAGAGAAGTGGATAGATCTCTGACATATGTTGGAGAGAGACCAAGAGGTTCCACAAAACATTACTTGCCAGACTTAATAACTTCTATTAAATTTACACTGATTTTTTTTAAAAGATTTTATTTATTTGACAGAGAGAAACACAGCCAGAAAGTGAACACAAGCAGGGGAAGTGAGAGAGGGAGAAGCAGGCTTCCCGCAGAGTAGAAAGCCCGATGTGGGGCTCAATCCCTGGACTCCAGGATTATGACCTGAGGTGAAGGCAGACGCTTAACAACTGAGCCATCCAGATGTCCCAAATTTACACTTATTCTGTGGAGCAGGTGAAGTTTCCACTTGGAAGACTGCAATATTATACTGCTCTTCTATGACTAGGTGTGGGGCCCTTCAAATGTCATTTACTTGTTGGAAGTCAGTCTTTTCTATAATGAAATATTAGGACCCATCTCTCTTCCAAGAGTGTACAAACAAAAACAGATATTAGGTGTGAAATAGTTGGAAAGGAAATTTATTTTTGGATGTGCAAGACAATATTACTACTTGCAGAAGGGTTTTAAGTGCTAAGGATTCAGGTAGGTGAGTCACTTGGCTTTTAAATGGCCTCCACTAATAACTGCAGTTTACACAATTTAAAATTAAAGACACTAAATAAATTAAAAGAGTTGGAAAAATATGCTATTTTCTTAAATTCATCACATTCAAATTAGGGAAACCTAAGGCCCAATATCACAAGGTCAAAGTAATCTTACTCAAGTCTGACTTCAAATTGCCTTAATTTATGAAATAGTTTCATCCATGAAAACATTTCCAAATGAGGTAATAGTAAAAAAAGCATTCATGAAGTTATAGTGTCTATATTTTGATAAATTCTAATTCTGTCCAGATTATACTGGATTTATTGATTTTTCCTCATGGCTAATAATATAATTATGTTTATATTATAGAGTCATCTGACTTAAAAAAAAGACAAAAAAGGGATGACTGAATGACTCAGTCAGTTAAGCAACTGTCATTTGGCTCAGGTCATGATCCCAGAATCCTGGGATTGAGTTCCACATCAGTCTCCTGCTCAGCAAGGAGCATGCTTCTCCCAGGGCCTGCTGCTCCCCCTGCTTGTGCACTCTCTCTCTTTCTCTCTGACAAATAAATAAATAAATAAAATATTTTAAAAAGGCAAAATATAGGGGTGCCTGGGTGGCTCAGTTGGTTAAGTGTCTGCCTTTGGCTCAGGTCATGATCCCCGAGACCTGGAATCGAGCCCCTCATCGGGCTCCCTGCTTCGCAGAAAGCCTGCTTCTCCCTCTCTCACTCCCCCTACTTCTGTTCCCTCTCTAGCTGTGTTTCTCTCTGCCAAATAAGTAAATAAAATCTTTAAAAAAATAAATAAAAAGGCAAAATATATATTCTTAACATGTCCATGTGAACCACTGAGCTGATATGCAATAGGAGGTGGGTTAGACAGGGGGATCTTTATTATATGAGTACAGTTAACAACAATAAATAAAAGCAAAAGTGATTTCAAACATCAGTAATGTTTTGTTTTAGATTTCTTTTTAAAACAGAACCCATGGGGCACCTGGGTGGCTTAGTTATTAAGTGTTTGCCTTCAGCTCCGGTCATGATCCCAGGGTCCTGGGATTGACCCCTGCATTGGGGTTCCTGCTCAACGGGAAGCCTGCTTCTTCCTCTTTAACTTCTCCCTCTCTTGCTATCTCTCTGTCTGTGAAATAAATAAATAAAATCTTGAAAACAACAATAACAGTGTGGAAATTCCTCAAAAAATTAAAAATAGAACTACCCTATGACCCAGCAATTGTACTACTATGTATTTACCCCAATGATACATATGTAGTGAAAAGAAGGGCCATATGTACCCCAATGTTCATAGCAACAATATCCACAATAGCCAAACTGTGAAAAGAACCAAGATGCCCTTCAACATCAATAGATAAGGAAGATGTGGTCCATTTATACAATGGACTACTACTCAGCCATCAGAAAGGATGACTACCCAACTTTTGCATCAACATGGATGGGACTAGGGAAGATTATGCTGAGTGAAATAAGTCAAACAGAGAAAGTCAATTATCATATGGTTTTACTTGTGAAACATAAGTAATAACATGGAGGACATTAGGAGAAGGAAAGGAAGAGTGAATTGGGGGAAAGCAGAAGAGGAGACAAACCATGAGAGACTGTGGACTCTGAGAAACAAACTGAGGGTTTCAGAGGGGAGGAGGGTGGGCGATGGGTGAGCCTGGTGGTGGGTTTAAGGAGGGCACGTATTACATGGAGCACTGGTGTTGTATATAAACAAGGAATCTTGGAACACTATATCAAAAACTGATGATGTATTTTATGGTGACTAACATAGCACAATAAAACAACAACAAAATAGAACCCAAATGCCGTGAAAAAATATTCTAAAAATTTTTTTAGAAATTTAAGTCAGCTTTTTAATTTAAAAGGCTCTTGTGTTCTGTTTTTAAAGAACCCAATTACAGATTTTTAATTATATAAAGTTATAAACAATCCCATAAAGTTGGTTACTTCTTAGAGAGTAGAAATTAATAAAGTCTGCCAATATTTAACATGTATTTTAAAACCTTAATGTAGCTATGTCATTCAGAAACTCACCTAAGTATTTCTGGTCATGTAATCGTATATGTCTCCATACACATTATTTTGAAAGCTCTCATAGTTAAAAACTGGCTTAAAATTGGAGGCCTATCAAAAATCTTATCATTAAAACAAATTTTAAGTAAGTTGTTTAAGACATGCTTCATAGACCTTGATTCCATGAGCAATCTTAAGACCCACACATTCTTTTTGTTTATTTTGTGTATTTATCTCTTGTAACAAAAATATACTATTGAAAAGGCACTAGAATTACATAATTTTTTTAAGATTATATTTATTTATTGACAGAGAGAGCACAAGTAGGCAGAGTGGCAGGCAGAGAGAAGAGGGGAAGCAGGCTCCCTGCTGAGCAGAGACCCCGATGTGGGGCTTGATCCTAGGACCCTAAGATCATGACCTGAGCTGAAGGCAGAGGCCCACTGAGTCATCCAGGTGCCCCTAGAATTACATAAAAATTTGATGGCAGTTGCGAGGAAGGATGGATTTGATATGACCTAATTGTTTAACGTTAGTAAAAGTAATTTGTTTTATAGATAAAGGAACATTTAACTGTACCTAATGTAAATGTAGTTTAGACTTAGAAAAATTGCAGTGAGAAACTGGAAAGTAATTAGTAACCTTAGCTTACTTCAAATCTCTGGTTTGCTCTCTCTAGACAAATTTCATTTTTGTTTTTATTTTCCCCCTCACCGTAGAGTAGTTTTCCCTTGTTTTTATTTGTTGGTTTGTTTCTTTATAATCTGATTTTTCATTTTTGTTTTTCTCACATGAATTTGTCCAGAGCAGGAATCTTTTGTGGTTGATACCATGAACCAACTGACTTGAACCCCCATGACCCAACTCAAAAAATATCTTTTAAAAATTTGGTTAGGGGTGCCTGGGTGGGCTCAGTCAGTTAAGTGTCTGCCTTTGGTTCAGGTCATAATCCCAGGATCCTGGGATTGAGCCCTGTGACGGACTCCCTTCTTCCCTTTTTCCCTCTGTCTCTCTCCCCTGCTCATGCACACTCACTGTCTCTCAAATAAATAAATAAAATCTTAAAAAAAAAAAAAAGTTGGTTTGTCCACCATGGGTGAGGTATACACTCTACTCCATTGGTTTTGACCAAGGAAGCAAGCTTACATAGCCCAAATGTGTAGAAGTGAGTGGAAGAAGCAAAAATTTCCTAGAAGTTGTAATTGGGCTGGGCAGGTGCCCAGAAATTTTCTACTCCATTGTTAGTTCACCAGTGCTTAATTTCATGAGATGTGCATATTCAAATGCTGGTGGCTCAGTGCCAGAGCTGTTTCTTGGTCTGTTTTAACTTCTCTCTGATAAGTGTATTATACATATGAAAATGTAAACTTCAAAGAATGAGAACACATTCTTTCCATTTGGGACCACATTTGAAATATGGCCAGGCAACAATCAACTGAAGTTAGTTCCTATGTACTGACTGGTAGTTTCTGGGGAAATTAATAAAAAAATAGCATTTCAATTGTAGCAAGTCTCCAGAGAAAAGAAATTCTATAAGGGAGGATTGTCTTGAGGCCAAGAGGAGGGGAAAGAAACTAAAATTTTTGTTACATACTTCAAATATCAATCTAAATGGCTAAATGCAAATCACTTCCCAGATCCTACATATTTATTATAATTACAGCTAACATTTATTGAAATTATACCTATATAAGCAGGATGCTGCTTCTTAACATACAGAATTTCATGAAATACTATGAGGTAGGTATATTTTATATTTATATTTGAACATCAGAATATTTAAAAGTTGCTTGTGAAAGGCTGTGAAATGAGGAAATAGAAGAGCTAGAATTCTAACCCGATTTATTTGAAACCAGAGCCTTCTTTGTTCTGTTATTCAACCTCCAGGGTTTTTGGGTTTTAATTTTTACTCATTAAAAAAAAATCTTTCAGGGGTGCCTGGGTGGCTCAATTGGTTAAGCGACTGCTTTCAGCTCAGGTCATGATCCTGGAGACCCGGGATCAAGTCCCACATTGGGCTTCCAGCTCGGTGGGAAGCCTGCTTCTCCCTCTCTCAGTCCCTCTGCTTGTGTTCCCTCTCTGGCTCTGTTTTCTCTGTCAAATAAATAAATAAAATCTTTAAAAAAAAAATCTTTCAGATACACATACCAGGAGTAATCATATATTTTCTCTTTTTTTCCATATAAGATTCCTCCTGTTAGTTGATTCTAAATATAACATTTAATTTATAACATTTTATCATATTTTTAAAAATTATATAGTGTTTACTTATTGCTTGCATATATCTATACTGTAAATCCAAATATTATCATAATTAAAGATCATGTATATCAAGATTTGTGATTGGTGGTAAATATAAAATCATGAAAACACAGTTATAAAGGCTAATGTAGTCATCCAACATAAATGTAAAAGAAAAATATTAAGATATATTTTTAAAAATTAGAGGCATGGGACACCTGGGTTGCACAGTTGGTTAAGCATCTGACTCTCAGTATCAACTCAGATTGTGATCTCAGGGTCCTGAGATCAAGCCCTGCCTCAGACACCACACACAGTCTACATAAAATTCTTTCTCCCTCTGCCCCTCCTGTTCATGCTCTATCTCTAAAATAAATTAATCCTTTTTAAAATATAGAGGCATAAAGTTAGGGAAGCAAATTATAAAATGTTTTTACCAGAATTTCTTTCATACCCTTTGTGTATATTTAGGTGTCTTTTCTATGCATTATACATTTTAATTGATATGGTTAATACCTAAAACTCGAACAGTTTCCTTATTGATTTTTGTTTCTGGTCTTTGAATTTTGTTCCTTTCCTCATCATGCCTCTCCATGTCCTAACTGTAACTTAACTTAATTCAGCAGCCATCCTTTTAAAGAGAGCACTTCATGCTAGAACTAAAGCGAGCACTATATTTAGATTCTTTCTACCCAAATGGTATTCAAGGTGAGAGTGTGCCGAGTAAAGAAATGGATTGCAGATATTCCAAGATTAATCCTAGAACACATTTCCTCATAGGAACAGTGTGATCAACCAGAATAAAATTAGTATATTATTCTGGATAATGCATTTAACATTTGAAAAAAGATGAGTTGATCTGAGAAGTTAAATGATGCTAGACCCTTCCTGAAAACAGACTAATAACATACTTAATTAGGGGACACATCTCAGACATACATTTGCACCCTAGCCAGCAGCATTTATGGAACACATGATGTTTAGAGCACTCTGCCATTGAGGCAACAGTTATAGGTCCTGCTTTCAGAATTTTACAGCTTATTAAGGAGTTGCAGTGATATTTGATTTGATTCAAGTTACTGAGATGCTTAAAATTATTAAAATAAAAGTTGAGAAAAATAGTTCATAATATGTTTGTAAAGCAGTATAAGTTGTTCATTTATTTACAAAGAATATAAATTATAGCTTTTTATTTTTAGCATTTTTTATGAATTTATGTTATGCAGGAATACACATAGTAAGTTAAGATGTGAAATACTTACATCCAGTAATATGGAAAACGCTTTAAAAGCAAAAGGTGAGGTAGATTATGAATAGATGCTGAAAGACAAAAACCTAAAGCTACCAAAAGAGTGCTGCTATTTCAAATTGGATAAGAGATAATATATTTATAGTCAGTAGATGAGTATTAAAGGACATCAAACTCATCTCCTCTAATCAGATATGAACATGTTTAAATCAAATGGTGACATCATGTATATGTTTAGAGGCATTTTTGTCCACATTTTCAACAGTTTTAATCATACATTATTTGGTGACTCATCTAACTGCTAAATTATGATCTACCCAAATAGCTAGATGTACCTCTTATATTATTTATTATTAATTATAACCAGCTGGATTATGAATGATGACTTTGAAAGAGTTTGAATTGGCTGATTATAAACAACAATGTTTATTTTAATAAAAAATCATGAAATCCAGAGAATTTGCTTCAGGCAATAATATGTTCTACACATCCTTTATTTTTACTTTTTGAATATGTTTATATTATAAACTCCTAGGATGAGTTATTAGAAAAAAATATTTAGCATAATATGACATGTAATTTTTCTCCTTAATAATTTTTTAATTGGTGATAAAAATTGATAAGCAGTTTAATAAAGACATATATATGTATATACATGTATTTTACAAGCGTATAGCTATGACTCATATAAAATTCAGGGTTATTTCAAAAGATGAACAAATAGGGGTGCCTGGGTGGCTCAGTTGGTTAAGCGACTGACTTCGGCTCAGGTCATGATCCTGGAGACCCAGGATTGAGCCCCCCATTGGGCTCCCTGCTCGGCGGGAAGCCTGCTTCTCCCTCTCTCACTCCCCCTGCTTGTGTTCCCTCTCTCGCTATGTTTCTCTTTGTCAAATAAATAAATAAAATCTTTAAAAAAAAGATGAACAAATAGATAAAACAAATATTTATTTCACTGCAACTATCAATATTTTAATTTTTAGAATCATTTGATCTAATACTAACATATAACTATATTTTCTTTTATGAATATTATTAACTGAAGGTTGAGAGAGACTCCCTTTTTTCTTATTTATTTTATTTATTTATTTATTTAGAGACTCCCTTCTTTTTGATAAGTACTTAATCAATGTGTTCTTTCTATATGGTATGTGAGTGAGTAAAATAGATTCTCTAAACATAGATATTCATCTGTGTATCTTTTAACAAAATTTTTCATTATTTAAACATTGATTAAAATCATTCTTTATCTAATATGTCCTTTATGAATGATACATCAGATGCAGGGCTAGTATCCAAGAATTATAAAGAACTTGTCAAACTCAACACCCCCAAAAAGAAAAAAATCTAGTCAAGAAATGGGCAGAAGACATGAACAGACATTTCTCCAAAGAAGGCATCCAAATGGCCAACAGACACATGAAAAATGTTCAACATCACTTATCATTAGGGGAATACAAATCAAAACCACAGTGAGACACCACCTCACAACTGTCAGATGGCTAAAAATAGCAATGGAGGAAAAAATGGGTTTTGGTGAGGATGTGGAGAAAGGGGAACCCTTTTACATTGTTGGTTAGAATGCAAACTGGTACAACCACTCTGGAAGAGTTTGGAGGTTCCTCAAGAAGTTGAAAATAAGCTACTCTGTGGCCCAGCAATTGCACTACTAAGTATTTATCCAGAGGATACAAAAATAGTGATTGAAGGGTCACATACACCCCAGTGTTAATAACAGCACTATTCACAATAGCCCAGAATGAGAAGAGCCCAAATGTCTATCAATTGATGAATGGATAACAAATATGTGGGTTATATACACAATGGAATATTAGTCAGCCATCAAAAAAATGAACTCTTGCCATTTACAATGACGTGGATGGAAATAGAGTGTATTATGCTAAGTGAAATAAGTCAGTCAAAGACAAAATACCTTTGATTTCACTTGTATGTGGAATTTAAGAAACAAAACAGGTGAACATAAGGGAAGGGAAGAAACATAAAATAAAAACAGGGAGACAAACCATAAGAGACACTTAAATATAGTGAACAAACTGAGGGTTGCTGGAGAGGAGGTGGAAGGGGATGGCATAATTGGGCGATGGGCATTAAGGAGGGCACTTATGTAATGAGCACTGGGTGATATATGCAACTGATGAATTCTGTCACTGAAACTAATATTATACTTCCTGTGAGTTACATTGAATTTAAATAAAATTTTGAGGAAAAAATAAAAAGGAAAAGGGGAAAAAGAAAAAAAATTCTTCACACCCACTATCCCACATCTGTTAATAGAAATGTTTTGAAAGACCAAATGATACTGATTTTGTTTTACTACCTGCCACTTTCATCCAAGATGTGACATCCACAGAGACGTATTTCAACTGTCCAGTTCTGTGGATACAATCTGTATTCCTTTAGGAAGGGTTACCTGACAACTTCCGTATGCCTAAGATAGTTAACAAAATACCATCTATATAAAATGTTTCCTCTTTAGGGATCTTTTCCTTATTTTTAAATAAATACATTACATGTAACATTCATGAAACATTTTCCATGACCTAGAGGGAAATGTATAATATTGTGCTTTCCTTCTCTTATATTGTTGTGATGTAAATATTAAAATAATATCTCAGAAATAAAATGGCTAAAATAGTGTAGTACTGTGTACTTCTAGAGATAATTTATCTAGTTCAAACTTTTCCAGATGAAACAAAAAATTTAATAGAGCAAAGAGTCAAGAAATTCCCATGGCCCAAGAGGCTGAGTTTTCCAAGTATATTTAGCAGAGGACAAATATATAACTCTGAAATGATTGGCTAAAATTAAGAGTGAATAGTATAGAGATACTAATACCACATGATTACCTCCACTGTATTCAAGAGGAAATTGAACCTAGAGTTGAAGGATTTATCCAGATTTATTTGTGTCCTGAGTAGGATTATCTGCTTCTAAATATTATATTCTTGAGTTTAACTAAAAAAAAAAAAAGAATAGTGAGATTTTTAAAATAAAGATGAAAGGATAGGAAATGTAAAAAAAATGTAACAAAAGTAATTTATGGTATATAGTATGTAGAGTTGGTGAACTTTCTACACTTTTGTCTAACAAGTGCTTAGAAAAACCAATCATACATTAGGACATATAGATAAAGCCCTGATAAATACCTTTACCAAGAAGAAAAGTCAAGTCTGATGGATACAGAACTATAGATGATGTCATATGTTTCTGTCTGTTACCAAAAAAAAAAAAAATTCTGATTGTTTATTGTAAACATAGTATCTGCTAAAATATTTGAAAAAATTTGGAAGACAGTTAAAAGAAACATGAGCTATAGGTTATTCTTCTCTTTCTTTCTTTCTTTTTTTTTTTTTTTTTGTGTTGAAAAGGACAGTCCTCTATTTGAACACTACAAATTATAAGGACTGAATAAGAAAGTAAATGTTTCTGCAGTCACAGGGTATCTCTTAGCCTGATTCTTCCATTTCCTGACTGTTGGAGATTGTTTCAGGCATTAACCTTTCTGATCTTAATTCTCTATTTAAACAAACAAATGATACAAAATAATCATATTTCATTTGGAGACTGAATTCCTTAAGAACTTGTTTTGAGGTAAATACTGGCTCAGTATTTTAGAGATTTCTGGCTACCAGCTCAAGCTCCATTGTCACTTCTTTGACCAATTAAATATAAATGGCTAATCCATCCTTAGAAAGTATTTCTTCAGAGAATGTTGTCTTTGGGTGCCTGGGTGGCTCAGTTGGTTAAGTGTCTGCCCTTGGCTCAGGTCATGATCTCAGGGTTCTGGGATCCAACCCCATGCCTTTTTCCCTGCTCAGTGGGGAGTCATTCTCCCTCTTCTTCTGCCCTTACCTCTGCTTTTCCTCTTATCTCTCTCAAATAAATAAATAGAAGTTGTTTATCAAAGCCTGAATCTAAAATCAGTAAATAAAGATAACAATAAAATTTATTGACCTGAAAAGATAATAGTAGGAATAATAACAATGTTAAGGATAATGACAAGTGTTCACTAGAGACTTTTTATTGGGTTCTATGTGCATAATCTCATTTGATTCTTACAACAGCTCTATGAGTCAAGGCCTACTGTCTTTATTTTCCAAGCTTTCATAGAAAGTGACAAAAACAAGGTTTAGATCAAGAAAGCCAGACTGTGGAGTCTGGGAAGTTAATAATGATGCCAGTGCACTTTCTATATAATCATACTGTGATTTTCAACTCTTTTACCATGATTCAAAACCATGGACATGTGTTGGAGTGTGTGTGTGTGTGTGTGTGTGTGTGTGTGTGTGTGTGTGTGTGAATTACATGTGACTTTATTAATTGTGGTGTTTTAGAGTAGAAGTACCTAGTATAGTATTGGGAGGGCTTCACATATTTTTGGTACTGGTACTATTTCCCTCCCCCCTTTTTTTCCTTTTATGCCTTACACTTTTAATAAAAGAATATATTCAAGCTAAATTCTGTGGTCTTCTGTCACACCATACCATAGTTTCTGATTATAGGCCTATATTTCTTACCCAAATAAAATCTCTGTGAGGTATGGAACTTACATCATTCATTTTACAATACCCATATGTTTTTCATAGTGAATCCTGAACAATATATTTAATAAATACTAAAAGAACAATGAACAGTATAAAGCCATATAGACGTTTAACTCTGCTCCAAGAGGCACAGAACTACTAAAGTATATCAAAACAGAGTTTATATATATATATATTTATATATTTATATAAAATATGTATATTTTTTATATATGTATATACATATATATATGCACATGACCAAAGTCAAGTATATTTTGTCTAGAGTATATATATATATATATATATATATATATATATATATATACTATATATGTGCAAAACTAAATTAGAACAAGCTTCTCATATAATTATTCTTAGATATGTAAAAACAATTAGTTCTTAGACCCATTTTTATAGAATACTACTTGTAAAGTATATCAAAAATAGTCAACATGGTTCTAAGCTGAGAATATTTCAGTGGTTAGTTTCTCTTAGAATGAACGATGTTCCAGAATATTAGAGAATGCTCTAAGATGTGCTTTGCAAATGCCAGTTTGAATTTATAATCTGTCCTTTTAACCTTTGATCATGTCAGGGATAACAATATATTTTAGTATGTCAGTTATCCTCCCAGATAAGTAATACCTGCCATAGGAATCATTAAAACATGTTAAGGCATTAAATCTCATTATAGCAGTTCTTATTAGAGAGTTACATTAATTTGTTATCAGACTCTGCATCAGTAGAAATAAAAGACCAATTCTTAGTAACTCTGTCCTTTAAATTGAATAATGATCACTTATCTACAATAGGAAAAACAAATCAAAGAATATTTTTCTTGAGTAACTTCTCATTTTGGACTATATTATGAGGACCAAAAAACAGCAATAAAAGCTTTTCCTCATACAGTTTCATAGTATGCAAATCGACATGGTTCACACTGCTTTAATAAATGAAGCACCATTGTGATGGTTTGGAAGAGTGCTAACTGTGCTTAACATATCCATCCATCTTAGCATTCTTGCATTTATTCTGTTTAGAAGATGGCTGTATCTCAGTGGAGAGAGCTTTAATTTCTTTTCAAATGTCATTGGCTTGGAATGCTTTGATCATGCTGAGATTTGTCCAACCTCTGTCATGTCAATTCTCTGTTGATTTCAGGCTGATTTCAAAGGCATGAAAGGACCATTCTACAACACATGCTTTTGGCTCCACATTTTGAAGTCTCTTAAATACTTATGAGCCATATTTTTATAAGAAATGGACCATTGTTATACAGCTAGAAAGTAAGGTTACTAGTTGCACCCAGCCTTTATTAGTTGTTTTCAAAAACAAGTGTTCTTATGTGGCTATTCCTTAATTACTTTATTATTTTGTTCAATTAAGTACTTACTTTAAAAATAGAAAAGATTTTTAAGTTACCATCTAGTAACATGTCAAATTTTAATTTTGCCTGGTATAAAACTCTTCAAGTAATGGAAAATTTAAGTCAAGAACTAAATTCAACAGGTATTAAAAAAAAAAAAACAATAATCACAATGGCTTATAATCCACCAGTTTCTGATCTTATATTTCAGATGTTGTAATAGAAAATATTCTAGAAGAATATGTTTTTCATTATTGAGATATAATTGACATGCAACATTATATTAGTTTAAGATGGACAATATAATGATACTTATACATACTGAGAATGATTGCCACAGCAAATCTAGTCACCATCTGTAACCATAAAAAGTTGCAAAAACTTTTTTTTGTGATGAAAACTTTCAAGATCCATTTTCCCAGCAAACTTCAAATATGCATAATATTACCATTGGCTATAGTTACTTGCTTCATACCGCTTCCCATGACCTATTCATTTCACAACTGGAAGTCTCTATTTCTTGATCCCCTTCCCCATTTCATCTAACCCCTCACCTTTTCCCTCTGCTGGCAGCCACCACTTTGTTCTTTTCCTTCCTTCCTTCCTTCCTTCCTTCCTTCCTTCCTTCCTTCCTTCCTTCCTTCCTTCCTTCCTTCCTTCTTTCCTCTTTATTAAATCCATTCAGCCACTTTATGTGTTTTGACTGGAGAATTTAGTCTATTTACATTTAAAGTAGTTATTGATAGATATGTACTCACTTATAATTTGTTAGTTGTTCCCTGGATGTTTTGTAGGTCTCTCTGTTCCTTTCTTCTTCTCTTGGCTCTCTCGCTTGCTTTGTGGTTTGGTGACTTTCTTGAGTGTTATGCACCCAGTGCTTATCACATCATGTGCTCTTCTTAATGCTCATCACCTAGTTACTCCATCCCCTCACCTCCCTCCCCTCCAGCAACCCTCAGTTTGTATCCTATAGTTAAGAGTCTCTAATGGTTTGTCTCTCTCTCTGATTTCTTCCCATTGCATTTCCCCTCCCCTTCCCCTATGATCCT